>JASDQU010508851.1:1223-12804 GCA_032191745.1 Picea mariana | reverse complement strand
GAGAAGTTATGTCCTTAGTTTTATTTATGGGATGGAGGATACATCATATGAATGTAAAGAGAAATTTCATTAATGGGATCGTTGAGGAAGAAGCGTACATAGAGTAGCCTCGGGGATTTGAGGTAAATGGGAAGAAGTCTTGTGTTTGTAGGATTAAGAAAGCCTTGTATGGACTCAAGCACACATTGACAGCATGGTAATCCAACCTGATAAATAGTTATTTCCAAAGTATCGGTTTCACCAAAAGTGAAACAGATCTTACTTATATTATATATTTTTTGGGACTGATTTGCTCATTTTAGTGGTGTATGTAGATGACTTGTTTCTTACAAGTGTAGAGACATTCATTGCAGGGTGCAAAGAAAATATGGTTGTTGAGTTTGAGATGAACATTGGCATAATGCATCACTTCTTGGGTTTGGAGGTTTGGAAAAAACCAAAGGAAATAATCCTTCGACAAGGTAAATATGCATTTGAAATCCTAATGAGATTCCAAATGGAGGATTGCAAACCTATGGCCACACCCATGATTACTAATCTGAAGAAGGTGAAAACTTTAGATCAGATTTGGTGGATCCCATCTTGTACAAGCAATTGATATGTTCTTTGATGTATTTGGTCAAAAGTAGACCAGATATATGTTTTGCAGTGAACACCTTTAGTGAGTTCACGGTGGAGCAGGCGCAGGAGCATTGGGTAGCATCAAAATATGTGCTTGGATACTTGAGGATCACAGTGGAGTATGGTCTAAAATATCTTGGAAATGGTGGAGTGAAGTTGCAAGAGTATACAGACTCAAATTGGGCAAGCAGTGGAACATACAGGAAGAGCACCTTAAAGTGTTTATTTAGCTTGGGTTCAGCAATGATATCCCGAATCAATACAAATCATACTTTTGTGTAACTTATCTCAATAGAGGCCTAATACATGGCAGCCAATAATATTAATTGTGCAACCATATATCTTCACAAGTTACTTGCAAGATTGTTTGATCAGGAGTTGTATCCTGCAGTCATTTACTGTGATAATCAGAGTTACACCAAATTATCTGAGAATTGAGTATTTCATGATAGGTCCAAGCACATAGAGGTCATATATCACTTCATACGAAATAGGATTCATAAGGGAAAAGTGAAGCTCCAATGTATTCCCACATATCAGTAGGTAGTTGATATTCTAACCAAGCCCTTAGCAAAATGGAAGTTGGATTGGTGTAGAATTCATTCCTCGCTAAGAGGGAGTGTTGAGAAATATAAGTCAAACGATAACTTCTTTATAAGTTATATATGAACGTGTTGGAAGTAGTTCAAGATATTTCAAAAAGTAACTCTATTTTGTAATTCACTTTAAAAAAAAGTGAAAAGTCCTATATTTACTTGTTAATTCTAATAAAGTGTATTTCATGCAATAATGACTTAGACTAGGGTTAATCTCAACCATACATCTCATTGAGAGATTAACGGTTTTAGCTAAAAATATAAAGACATGTCAAGATAGAGAGCTCAGATAGTTTTTTATCAAGCAAAGACAACAACTAGTTGAGCAAAGCTAAAGAACAAGAGAGGATCCATAGCATCCATTCATACGAAGCCATACAACAATACCGTATAGTCGTATGGAGCCAGTGATACAACAGATATGTATAGTCATATGGATCTATACAACAAGCAATACATTTTTCCGTGCTCGTTGTTTCTTCTAAATTTTTGTGCAAATATGTTTATGAGGTGATTTCAATGACTATGAAGATGTTGTTTGAACAGCGTTTGGAAGTTTTCTTGTAAGCTTCAAATAAGGAATGAAAAGTTGAGTTTGAAGGAGAAATTACCTATGTATGTGTGAAACTGTGTTATGCTTCTATTATTTACATTTTCAATTATTATGTGATTGATGCTATGATTTGAAACTAATTTTTGCAATAAATTAAATTCAACAATTTATCTATTTAATTGAGATCATAAGGATAGCAATGACCTAGGGGTGAGAATTTTTAACATGTTTGGTTGAAGAAGCTTCCCCAATTACATATTTCCAAGGATTTCAGAATTGATTCTTATATCAACCACGAACAGCATAGTTAACGACTTGACAAGAAAGGTAACTCAAAATGAGAACTCTAACCCTAAAAACCCATATTTTTGGGTCAAAACACCAAAATCAACCCCCATTTCAAAAAGTGATGCTATCAGTAGCACTCTCTCTTTTAGAGTCAAAATTACCAACTTTTGCGACCATAATCTTAATAGCGTCCTAATTTTGTTGACAAAAATCTTAAAATCAACCCTCGAATCAAAAAGTGGTGCTAAGAACAACAGCATTTTTATTTTATTTTTGAGGTTAAAACTATGACTTCTTTGAAACCTCATGACTTCACAATCGGTATCGTTGAACCAAAACCTTAAAATCAAACCCCAAATTGAAAAGTGGTGGTCCCAGTAGCAATGCCCTTTTTCTAGGGATAAAATTGCAAGTTTTTTTAGATCATGGCCTTGAAAATCGATACCCTTGGAACCAAAATCTTAAGACCAACCTCCAAATAAAAAAGAGATGTTATCAATAGCACCCTCTTTTTTGCAGGGTTCGAAATTATAACATTTTAAAACTATAACTCAAAATCCCAATATAGTGTTAATTCTCTTGAAAAATCAGAACCCAGTTATAGATTTTTAATTAAATAAAGAACTGAACTGAACTGAACTTTAAATCAAAAACTGAACATGTTGATTTTTCTTAACTCTAAAATGCAGTGAAAAATAAACTCTTAAAGACACAAGCATTCACATAGAAAAATACTTGAAGATTTTTGGTCAAATGACGCCAGAAAAACCCAACTTGGAAAATCGGTCTTCTGCTTAGTGATTTCCTCTATTTCAACAAAAATTCAAAAATTATTACATCTACTGTTATAAAAAAATTCTGAGGCAAAATCTCTGCCTTCAGCAACTTCACAACCCTCACACCTCCTCCAACTCCTCACAACCTGGTTGTTGGGTGTGTCGTATGGCTTGTACGACCTAGGTCGCACAACCTAGATGGTGGGCGCGTTGTACGGCACAAATGGGGTTGGCTTTACTATTGGGTGTTGTGGAGCTGTTGGCTAAGTAGAAATGAAGGTTGTATGGCCTCTTCCTCTGTTTTTGAAGTCTCCTATGTTGTTGAAACCTATTGTAGTTGCTTCCTCACCAAGTCAACGTGTGCACAAATGAGCCCAAAACCCTATTTCTTCCTTGGCAATTCGATTTGGTCCCACCAACCATCTCAATGGCTGAGATTAGATCGGAGTGGAGGGCTCGGATCGAATGTCTTATGACTATAGGAAAAATATAATTTTTCCTAAGTCATCTAAGTCATGAAAAGCGTAAAAAAAATTGGGCCCCTCTTTGTGGGTCCCCTGCTAGATTTAGCGCACCTCCAAATCTAGCAAACCCTTTCCTCTCTAACTCTAATTCTAAAACTGCCTCTTAAAGAGGAAGGTGTTATGCACTACACCAATTTTATCTTTGAAGTAGACAAATCTTGATCTTGGCAATGCCTTGGTTATCTGTTGTTTGCTCTCTTGTTGGTAAGTACGGGAGTTTTATTTTTCCCCACTAAGCATAGTTTTTGATGTGATGGTACTTGATCTCAATGTGTTTGGAGCGGCCATGAAACATTGGATTTTTTGAGAGCTTAATGCAGCTCTGATTGTCACGGTGTATGATTGTGGGCTCCAATCCTTGACCAAAAGGTCCCACGAGTAGCTTTCTCAACCAAATAGCCTCGCAGGAAGCCAAGTTAGCAGCCATATACTCGGCCTCCACTAAGCTTAGTGCAACTGATCTTTGCTTCCTATTGAACCAGGAAACAACGCCTGACCCAACACTGAAAGCACACCCTGGAGTGCTTTTCCGATCAATAGAATCCCCTGCCCATTCAACATCGGTGAAGCCCTGAAGCTTCAAACCATCAACCTGCATGTACCACAAGCCATAATTTGTTGTTCCTTGAAGATATTGCAACACGTGTTTAGCAGCAACCCAATGTAGCCTAGTGGGCTCTACCATAAACTAACTTAACTGATTGATGCAAAACATATGTCGGGTCATGTGTTAGTGAGATACATCAGCGACCCTATGAGCTACCTGTACAATGTGGCATCAACCCTCTTAGCTCTGCTAGAGTCCACTTTCTTCCAGTTGGTGACTAGAGGAGTGGTCATGGCCCTACAACCCTGCATGTGAAATCTCCTAAGAATCTACTCTGCATATATGCCTTGTCCCAAGAAGGTCTCACCATCACCCTTCCAAACCTCCAACCCAAGGAAATAGTGCATCAGCCCTAAATCCTTCATCTCAAACTCGCGTGCAAGGTCTTCCTTGCAGTCCTGGATCAAGCTATCTTCTCCTGTCATTATCAAATCGTCTACATAGAGCACAAGAATGAGCGGTTTCCCCTCAACCATAATGTAGTAGAGGTTTGGATCGACTTCACTCTTGGTAAAGCCCAATATGAGAAGGTAGGTGTCAATGCAAGCATACCAAGAACTCAGTGCCTGCTTGAGTCCATAATGAGCTCTCTTCAGCCTGCAGACATGCATGTCTATGTTGAAAGTCTCAAACCCCTTTGGTTGCTCCACATAAATCTCCTCCTCAACCATTATGTTAAGGAAGACGGTTTTAACATCCATTTGGTGGACTTTCCACCTCATCTATGTTGAGGTAGCCAATATCACTCTAACAGACGAATATTGCGCAACAGGTGCAAATGTCTCATCATAGTCAATCCCTTCGACTTGTGAGAACCCTTGGCCACAAATATGACCTTGCATTTCTCCACACTCCCATCAACCTCCTGCTTGATCTTATAAACCCAACGTGAACCAACCACATATTTTCCCTCTGGTCTGGGCACTATCTCCCACACATCATTGTGCATGATAGAGGAATACTCCTCTACCATGGCATCTCGCCAAACCTACTGGGAAGTTGCTTCCTTATAGGAAGAAGGATTTGAGTCTATCAACTCAGTCATAAGTGCCAAACAACCTGTATACCTATGTGGAGGTATGCTCTGTTTGAATGTAGAGGTGGGAGGCTCAACTCTTTCCTGAGCCTCTCTGACCAACTGATCTTCCCACTTGGCTCGTCTTCTCCCTGAATTGGGAGTCACTGGTCGCATGGGCTCCACATGCTCCTCTCTCTCCTCCTCAATCTTCTCCTCATCATGTTGTTCATCATGTCTCATTGTTGGCTGAGTAGGTGTTTGAGGGGTTGGTTGAGCCTCTTTCTTGGGAGCTTGTTGCTCCTCATCCTCTTTTGTTGTCTGCTCACGCTCCAAGGACTTCCTAAGAGCCTTACTCTCCTCAAACTTGACATCACACCTAATCATTTTCCTCATAAGTGTCGACACATACACCCTCTATGCCTTGGTTGTCTCGTTGTAGCCTACAAATATTCCCTTCACTGTCATGGATTTCAGCTTCTTCCTGCTCTCCGAAGGTACATGACAGTAGACCAAACTATCAAAGATCTTGAAATGAGAAACATCAGGCTTCTTTCCTGTGAAGGCCTCCTCTGGTGTAGCCCTTCCTAGCACCTTGTTTGGACTCTTGTTTAGTAAGAACACTGCAGTGTTGCATGCCTCAGCCTAGAGAAACATGGGTATCCCCTGGTCATCCAACATGGCATTAGCAGCACCCACTATGATGTCGTTCTTGTGCTCAGCCACCCCATTCTGTTGAGGATTATGAGGTGTCATGAGTTCTCTCCTGATGCCCTCCTTGGCACACAAGTCCCTGAAGGGGTTGGAGATGTACTCCCCTCCATTATCTGACCTAAAGGCCTTTATCTTCTTGTTGGTCTGATTCTCAACTAAGGCCTTGAACTCTACAAACTTGGACAACACTTCATCTTTCTTTTTCATAAAAAATATCCAAGTTTTATGAGAATGGTCGTCAATAAAAATAACATAATACTTGAATCCACAAAGGGATGGAGAAGAGAATGGTCCACAAACATCTGAGTGAATCATCTCCAATATGTCCTTGGCCTTGTCATCTTTGCTAGGATTGGAAGTCTTGGCATACTTTCCAAGGGTGCATCCCTTGCACACCTCACGATGATCCATGTTTCATGGTGCCAGTCCTATGGCTATCTCTCCCAAAATCTACATCGCCCTATGGTGTAAATGACCCATGCACCTATGCCACAGCTCTGCTAGCTCATGGCCTTGTTGGTTTTCATTTTTGTTGTTCAAAGTTGTAGCAGCCCCAAACTGTAACTTGTAGAGGGTTTTCTCCCAAACTCTGATCTGCACTTTTGTCCTAGAGTTGGAAGGATTCAAGAGGACCTTCCTTCTATGGAAAAACACCTCATAACCTAGGTCTTCAAGCACTGAAATTGACACCACATTTTTCTTCAACCCTGGAATATAGAGAACATCTGTGAGATAGAGAGGTTTTCCAGACTCCCTCTCAAACTTGACAACACCTACACCTTTGGCTCGGTATTTGCCATAATCTCCCATCTCAATATTGAATTACATGTCTTTTTTTGTTAGCTGGCTAAAATAATTTATGTTCCCTGTCATATGGCATGAAGCCCCACTGTCAATATACTAGGTGCTATTGGTCACAGAGATGGCCACACACAATAAGTGAGAAGTCCTCCTCAAAACGAGATGAGAAATCCTATATTTTTGTTGAAGTTGCAACCTGACCCTTCTTGGACCTCTTCTTGCGCTGAGGGAATTTAGTGGCATAGTGCCCAAACNCTCTATTGAGGTATTTCTTGGGTTTTCCTTGTCCCTTTGAGTTGGAATTGTCCCCTCCTGAGCCCTTTTTGCCTCTGTCCTTGCCCCCTTTACCAGCTAGGGAGAAATTATCCTCATCAGCTTCATGTTTCACATGAGACCCAGTTCTGGTCTACTTTCTAATGTCCTCCTGCACGCAGTCACTCCATAGTCGCTCCCAATCTAGGAGCTTTTCTCTGCCCTCGACTGCATCTATGAAGTTTTCCCATGACCTGGGAAACCCCAATAGTGAAAAACGGACCATATCTATGTCTGGGACTATTTCCCCACCCCTGCAAGCTCGTCCTTGACTTGAGTAAATATGGTGAGGTAGGAAACAACTGATTCAGACTTCTCCATCTTGATATTTCTCAACTTGTCTCTGAGTACAAGCTGCTCTGATACCAAATGTTAGGTAGCTAGAGACGTAGTGGGGGAGGGCAGAGAGCCCATAGTTATAATATTAGAGGCCATTAAATGTAAGGTGGACTAGGTCCACTATAATATTAAATAAGGCTCACTATGGTAGTTGGAGATAATAAATGTAAGAGAACTTCTTAGAAGGTTCTTCCTCTAGAATATTCTTAGGTGGTTGGTAGCACTATATAAAGGGGTTCAAGCAATGTAATAAGATATAGAAGAGAATTATTTTATTTGGAGTGGTAGCTCGATAAGAGGAAGACCCCTCGAATAGGCAAGTGAAAAGGAGAGGATCCCTTCCATAATAGGATCTATTGTATGGTGTTGCCCTACCTCAAGGGTTTTGATATAATAAAGTGGTGGTTTTCTATATTGTTCTATATATCTTATATGATGATTGTATTCAAATATCTTTGGTACTATTGTGGTATTTTGTATTCAGGTCTTTGGTACTTAACAAGTGGTATCAGAGCACTTTCCTCGAAAAGAAGTGCTCAAAACTCATAATTTTTCACAGAGTGCTCAGATTGCTACCAGATCAGAACCATTGGATAGATAATTTTAAGATCTTTCTTTTGGTATATTATATGTGGTATTTCAAATGGATATTCGACTTCTCATGGAAATTAGACGGAAGATTGAAACCCTTGAGCACCATCTCCAAGAGGGTCTACAAGCTGCCAGGGACAATTGTCACATGGTTCAAAGGTCCTTGCCTAGCACACATGAGAGATATCTTATGGAGGACATCATGGATGCATATACTCAAGAAGTATATGTTTGGTATGATTTTTAAGTCAATTGTGATGATTAATGTATAGATAGTTGTCATTTCTAAGATGACAACTTTCATATTTTATTTGATGACTCTACTCCACCTTTTGTAGAGAACATCAATCTGACAAATCAAGAGTCAGTTATGATTACCAGTGTCCATCCTGCGTATTCTAAAGTGGTATTATTCATTTCAGCTTTAGTTACAACCCTTTCCCACTATGTGAATGGATCTTCTTATTTGGATCCACATGATAGGTGTCGATCTTTGGAACATAATTTTCAGTTGGTTATTAGGTTCTAATATCTTCCGTGTGGAATTCACATGAGCACTTAGATAGGAGACCTTGGTTTACAATGGCGGTTGGACTACTTCAACATCGTGGCTTTCATTTCTACATGGAACCCTGGTTCTATAGTCTACTTCAACACTATGGTCCACACTTATCCATGGGACCATGGTATATGGTTGTACACCCTCATAGCAAGCGTTGAGGACAATGCTTTCATAAGGGGGATGAAATGTTAGTTAGCTAGAGAGGTAGTGGGGGGTTGGAGGGCCCATAGTTATAATAGTAGAGGCCATTCAATGTAAGGTGGACTAGGTCCACTATAGTATTAAATAAGGCCCACTATGGTAGTTAGATATACTAAATGTAAGAGGACTTCTTAGAAGGTTATGCTTCTAGAAGGTTCTTCCTCTAGAATGTTCTTAAGTGGTTGGTAGCACTATATAAAGGGGTTCAAGCAATGTAATGAGATATAGAAGAGAATTATTGTATTTGGAGCGCTAGATCGATAGGAGGAATCCTCTCGAAGAGACAAGTGTAAGAGAGAGGATCCCTTCCATAGTAGGATCTATTGTATGGTGTTGCCCTACCTCAAGGGTTTTGATATAATAAAGTGGTGGTTTTCTATATTGTTCCATATATCTTGTGTGGTGATTGCATTCAAAAATCTTTGGTACTATTGTGGTATTTTGTATTCAGGTCTTTGGTACTTAACACCTTGCTTCACCCGTACCCTGATACAACCCTATGATGGTTGTCCTCATCTCATTTGTTGTCTCTTTTCCTGCAAGGTGAGGTATAATGTGGTCCTTGACTCCCTCAAGGATAATCCTTTTGGCCTTAGCGTCCTTCTTGTTGTATTGGGCCAACTGTTGAGGATTTGTTGGAGTGGCTAGTGGGTTGTCCACAAATTCCAAACTCCCTGCTCCTCAACGACAACTCTTATTTTTTTTCTCCAAGAGAAGAAATTGGAGGGCCCATCAAGACGATCCTTGAATCGCAGTCCCACGTACGCCATTTTGTTGTTCAAAGAGTTAGGCCCTAGCTCGCCTTGCCAGAGACCCTAGCACACCAACTGGGTCAAGCTCTCGGTGGCTGAAAAACTTGTTCCTGAAGGCTAAAACAAAGAATGTTGGTCTTCAATGAAAGGCTAAGATCTGATACCATGTTAATTCTCTTGAAAAAACAAAACCCAGTTACAGATTTTTAATTAAACAAAGAATTGAGCTGAACTTTAAATAAAAAACTGAACATGTTGATTTTTCTTAACTCTAAAATGCAGCGGAAAATAAACTCTTAAAGACACAAGCATTCACACAGAAAAATACTCAAATATTTTTGGTCAAATGACCCTGGAAAAACCCAACTGGGAAAATCAATSTTCTACTTRGTGATTTCTTCTATTTCAGCAAAGGGTATCATCAGAAATTATTACATCTGTTGTTATAAAATTTTCCTGAGGAAAAATCTTTGTCTTCAGCAACCTCATAGCCCTCACACCTCCTCCAACTCCTCACGACCTGGTTGTTGGGTGCGTCGTACGACCTATACGGCCTTGCTCGCGCGACCTAGCTGTTGGGCGCGTTGTACAGCCTGTACGGCCTTCTAGTACAGCCCAGATCAAGCTGGCTTTGTTGTTGGGTGTTGTGGAGCAGTTGGCTAAGTAGAAATGAAGTTCGTACGGCCTCTTCCTCTGTTGTTGAAGTCTCATATGTTGCCAAAACCTATTCTCATTGTTGTAGTTGCTTCCTCACCAAGTCAACTTGTTCACAAATAAGCCCAAAACCCTATTTCTTCCTTGGCAATTTGATTTGGGCACACCAATCATCTCAATGGTTGAGATTAGATTTGAATGGAGGCTCAGATCGAATGTCTTATGACTATAGAAAAAATATAATTTTTCCTAAATCCTCTAAGTCATGAAAAGAGTAAATTAAATTGGGCCCCTCTTTGTGGGTCCCCTGCCAAATTTAGTGCACCTCCAAATATAGCAAACCCTTTTCTCTCTAACAACAATTCTAATATACATTTTCAAACAAAATCATAAAAAAGAAAGAAATAATGAAAAATATAAAGAGAAAAATAAAAGAGAGGCAAAACCCAAAACAATTTTTTTTTTAATATAAAAAACTAAAACTAAAAAAAATAAATAAATAAATAAAAATAAAAAATTTAAAAACATTAAAAAACTAATTTAAAATAAATTTTGGGAAAAAATATTTTAAATTTAATAAACAAAAAAGTTAAATACTTTATTATTGGTTATTTTTAAAATATTGTTTTTATAGGTTTTTTTTCATATTTTTTTAAATTGAATTTAATTTTTTTAATGTTTATTTTGAAAAAAACGTATATTGGGTTTTGTTGGTAAATGTATTGTTTTTTGTTTTTTAAATATCAGTTTTTTTATATTAAAAAAAAATCTTTTTTCCCTAAAAAAAAAGGTTTTTTTTTTGTTTTTTTATTATTATGCTGTTTAAGGTTTTTCCTCTCTTTTTTTTCTTTTTTTTTTCTTCTTTAAGATTTTGTTTACCATAGTGTTAGGCCTTCACGTCATGGTTTCCAAAAATGTTACAATTTTAAGTCTGGAAAAAAAAATTGCTACCAATAGTGCTTCTTTTTTATTCAATGGTTGGTCTTAAGATTTTGATTCCAAAGGTATTGGTTGTTAAGACCACGATTTCAAAAGACTTGCAATTTTATCCCTAGAAAAAAGGGGGGTGCTACTGGGAGCACCACTTCTCTATTCAAAGCTTGATTTTAAGTTTTGGGTTGCAATGATACCGATTGTCAAGTCTGGAGGTTTCAAAGGAGTTGTAGTTTTAACCACGAAAATAAAGAACGGTGCTACTATTAGTGCCACTTTTCGATCCGGGAGTTGATTTTAAGGTTTTTGTTAATAACACTACGTCGTTGTTAAAGCCATGATTCAAAAAGATGGTAATTTTAACCCCGAAAAAAAAGGGTACTACCAATAGCACCACTTTTTTTTTATACAAGGGTAAAAATAACCAATAAATGTGGCCTCTAAAAAAACGAGAACTATGAAAAGTTCTCATCAAGTTGACAACTATGTTAATTTTGAAGCAGTGCTTATTTGAAATTAGAACTCAACTCAAGACCTCAAGACAAACTACTTATGAATATGATAATCAACCAAATGCACTTGAGACACTGGAGGACAAGTTTGAAAATAGACAACTCCCATTGGTGAAGCCTTTTACAATCACTTTTAATCCTCTTAGGTACCTCTTTTTCAGGCAACATAAAATTCTATGAATTAGAACCTATTGCCTTCTTGACTCTCAACGACTCTTCAGTTTCCAAAT
>JASDQU010508850.1:14184-26350 GCA_032191745.1 Picea mariana | reverse complement strand
GGTTGATTGGACCTATGATATCAAGGCCCCACTGTTGAAAAGAAGAGTCTACTGAAACGGGTTGCAAAGGAAAGGCTGGTTTCTGTAACCGCCCTGATGCTTTTTGACAAATAATGCACTTACGACACAAGGCATGGGTGTCTCTAAAAAGCGTGGGATAGTAATAACCGGCTCTCAAAACCTTGTGGGCAGTGGTGTCACCACCAAAATGACCACCATATTCTCCTGCATGCAACTCTAGCAACACTTTTTCTGCTTCGTCCTTCTCAAGACAACGCATCAGTACGCCATCAAGATTTTGACGAAACAGGATACCATTAACCAAATGAAAGGAGGCAGACTTTAATCTCAACACTCTTCTTTTAGTGGGATCCAGGTGACGAGGGGCTGACCCATGTTCAAGATAGAATTTTATATCGTCGTACCAGGGACTGACAGAATTTTGTGCATAGAAGATTGCATTTTGATTGTGCTGTCCTGGGTTTGACACATCATTTTCTTCTTTCTGTCCTGCGGCTGAGTCAACAACTAACTTGCATAACCCCTAGCCTCTCACTATTTGAGCTGGGGTAATTTCTATGTCGTACTCCTGCAAGGAGGTGACCCAGTTAGCCCTCTTTTCTCCTAGTTCTTTCTGCACTAACAGGTTCCTGACGGCTGGATAAGGTACAGTAACTCTCGTCCTAGATTTAAAGAGATAAGATCGGAAATGCTTGACTGCTTTGAAAATAGTGTAGGCTTGCTGATCTACCGCTGGGTAATTAAGTTCACCGCCTTTGAAAGTAGAGCTCATAAAGGAAATGGGTACTTCGTTGTTTTCGACGTTCTTTTGAGTTAGGACGACAACGTAGGAGTGGTCAGAAGAAAAAGTGTAGAGCGTAAAGTCTTGCGAAAATTCGGGGCTCATGAGAGAAGGAGCGTCTATTATGGCCTTCTTTATTGCATTAAAAGCTTGATTTTCTAGGGGTCCCCAGTGAGATTGGATGTCTTTCTTAATTAGATTCTGTAAAGGCCTGACCATTCCGGAGAAACTGGGGACGAATCTTCGGACAAAGTTAATCTGGCCTAAGAAAGACTGCATAGATTTTTTGGATGTAGGAGGGGAAAGTTTCATGATGACTTGAGTCCTTTCGGGGTCGATAATCATCCCTTTGCTCGACACAATAAATCCTAAGAGTTTACCCTGTTCTACTGCAAAGATGGATTTTTTAGGATTCAAGGAAATGCCGTATTTATGACATCATTGCAGAACGACTCTTAAATGAGATAGATGATCGGTTTTGTTTTTAGAAAATATAGTCACATCATCTAAGTAAACTATGACAAACTAATTGATTAAACCCCAGAAAGCGATGTCCATCGCTCTATGGAAAGTGGCACTAGCATTAATCAATCCAAAGGGTATTTTTCGATAAGCGTAGGTGCCCCATGGGGTGCAGAAGGTAGTTTTAAGTTGGTCTGGTGGAGACATCAGGACTTGGTTGTACCCTGAGAAACCATCTAGTAAGGATAGCCTCTCAGAACTAGATACCTGTTGAAGGATCTGTTCCATGGGTGGGACATGGTAGTTGTCTTTATCAGACGCTCTATTAAGGTTTCGGAAATCGAAGCATAGTCGAATTTCCCCACTTTTCTTCTGGACAGGGACAAGGTTAGAAACCCATTGAGTGTGCCTAACAGGGAAAATATTCTTAGCATTTAGGAGTTTATTTAATTCTTTTTTGACGGTCGGTTCAATCTTAGGGTGCATTTTTCTCAATTTCTGTTGAAAGGGCGAGGTTTGGGGTTTCATAGGAATGACATGTTGTATGATGTTAGGGTCAAAAGTTTTAAGGTCATCATACGTCCATTCAAAGACATCTTTAAATTATTTGAACAATTTAATAAATGCAACTTTTTCTTGTTCAGAACATCCTACCCCTAGATTAATGCACTGCGGATTGTCCTTAGTTCCTAAGTTGACTTTTTCATACAATAACGAGGAACTATTGGTTTTACAGTTGACCGATTTTTTGAATTTATCTTGAAGATCATAAAATTTCTCTAATCTAACTATGGATTTAGGGATCGAGTTTACCATGTCCGATGAAGATTCAGGATTTCTCGGATCTGGTATTACCGTGAAATCACGCAAATTGTCGTCGTGCGTGCGTTCGTCTATCACCGCACCTTGAAAAGTTTCTTCCATATGAAGAAAGCTAATAATCTACTGATCGTCGTGGAAGACTCTCCAGTTCGTGATGTTGTCAAGAATGGATGGCCTAAACAACAGTTCGATGGAGAATGCATCCGGGGACAAGCCTTTTGCAGGAAATAGTTTGGAAGCTACGTTAGCTAATAGATCTGCTTCAGAATTATTCAATCTTGGAATAGAATTTATATTGAAAGCAAAAAAATTATTCATTAAATTCCATACCTTGGATTGGTAGCTTTTAAGATGCGGCGACAGACAATGGATAGAATCTCTTACCTTCCTAACCACGATTTCGGAATCGCCAAAGACAGTCAAGTTTTGAATGTTCATATCTAAATCTTTTCTGAGACCTTGCAGTAAAGCCTCATATTCTGCAGTGTTATTAGTACATTCAAATTCTAACCTACATGCGATCAATGTTTTGTTACCTGTCGGATCGATAATAACGCAGCCTGCACCAGCTCCTTCTTTGGACTTTGACCCATCAAAATAAAGAGACCAAATTTGATTTTCATCGGATACATGAGACCGTTGTGTAGAAGCTTCTGGCTGCATGTATGCTACAATCTCGGACTGCTATTCTGGATTGGTGATAGCTGAAGCCTCAACCATGAAATTGTCTAAAAAGGTATCCATCCCTTGTACTTCGGGTGAATCAACAGAAGGCATAAATGGTTCATTGAGATTGTTCAAATCTGTGACCATGAACTTAAGGTAGCGTTCACGATTTACCTTGATCTTGTTAGGCTTGCCGTTCTCTGGAAGCCATAGGTGAGACCAGTCTGTCGCGAAATAGCCGTGTAGCTGCTCTGAATAGTCCCTGCTTAAAAACAGACCATACACTTCTGGAATATCCACAACAATAATATCAATAACTTGATGAACCTTGGGCTTAGACGATAATCTTATAAGCACATTATTTAATTCGCCTATGACCTTAACATTTGTTCGATCAAGCTATATGATTTTTAAGGTGGAGGGTTCAAATTCAGCGTTAATCTTCTAACACACAGACCATGGCATCACATTGGATGATGCTCCTGAGTCTACCATACAATTATGCATGTTTCTATTAAAGATTTCGAAAGTTAACAAAAATGGAGGTACATTTCTACGAGTACTAAGGGTGGTAGTTTGTGGCTTCTTACTCGTAGTTTCTAAAGCTACTTTATCTACATTATTTACATTATTTACATGAAGGCTTCCTTTATCATGAGGATCAAGATTATTCTTTGTGGAAGTCTTCTGAGGAACTTTGTTCTGAACAACCTTGTTTGAATTACAATTTTTACCATTCTTTGCGATGTTTTGCAACATTTTTTGTAACAAAGATGGAAATTTCAGTAACTCGTAAACATAAATGTTAGCCCTTAATTTTTTAAGATCTTCAACTACATCATAATCTAAGTTAGGGTTCACATGACTCTGTTTAGTGTCAGCTGGTTTGGATTTCTTTGGAGGCGAAGTCGTAGTGTTTTCGACAGGAGGTTTGTTTGCTGTCTTACTCCTAGTATCATAGGGATGAACTGTCTCAAAGTTAGCTTGAAAGATGCTATCCGAGAAGTGTCCAAAAATATTTGGAGAAGAGTCCTCTTCTTGAACTGTTTCTTGTTCAACTATCCTGGGTTTCTATAATTGTTTGAAGGGCGTATTGTAGACTTTCTAGATTAAGGCCCTCGGTGGTTGGATTAGGTCGGTTGGTAGGAAAAGGATTTCGGAACGGGGGATTGTAAGGGCCTTTGCTCGAGGAAGCTTCTTCGGTTGTCCTTTTCAAATCTATAACTTGATTCGACAGTTTTTGAACAACTTTAGTTAAGTTTTCTAAATCTGAGCTTTCAGGTTGTGTTTTACTTTGAGTAGGTCTAGGGAGGATTTCGATCTTCTTTTTGGAAGATGAACTAGTCTCTATTTCGTTGCTAGCAGTGTCTTTTAGACTAAGTATGTCTTTTTCAATCTAGTTGGCCTCCTCGAAGGCTTCTAAAAATGTGGCTTTCTTAGATCGTTTAAGCCAAATAACTATACTTTGATGCAAGGCTTTAGTATAGTATGCTATTATGAGATTCTCGACAGGCATGGAATCCGCAGGGATTCGGTTTTTAAGTGTTAAGAATATTTGATTAAAGTCTTTAACTTATTCTTTTAGGTTCATTCTTAAGTTGGAAAGCTCAATGACTAGGACTTCCAGAGGCTTACGGTCTCTGAACTTTTCCAAAAAGAATGACTCAAACTTTTCCCAAGACACGATGGTATGGGGTTGTTGGGCAAAGTACCATGTAGATGCATTGCCCTCGAAAGTGTAGGGGAACAATCTAAAGACTACATCCTCATGGTCGACATCGCAGAGTCTTATGGCTAACATAAACTTTTTAATGTGATCTTCAACGATCTGCTTTGAGTCAGGGTCAAACTTGGGAAGCCATTTTTCTGGGTGTTTAGGTAAGGGATGCTGAGCTCCAGGTACAACTACGACATCCTGGTCGAGCCAAGGTCTAGCAGGATTGTTCTGATTGGCCATTGGTGTAGTGGGTGTGGAAGGCTGAGAAGGGGAACCGACCTCGTCAGAAGTGTCTTCTCCAGAAGAAGAACGGGATGATGGAGGTGGTGAGGGAGGTATTCTAGATCCTCCTACAACATGAGTGAGGGTTGGATCTGTAGGGTTTACAGTGAGGTTAGTGCCTCCGAGTTGTTCTCTGATATCAGAGAAATCTAAAGGTTGTTCCAACGGTCGATTTGGTTGCCTCAAACGGGCTAAGGCACTATGTGTTCTTATGAGAGATTGTCGGACAATCTCTTGTATGTCACCACCTGTAGGATTCGGGGTTACTAGCTCAACTGTGATCTGGGGATCGTCGGTTGATGTGGTTGCTATTTGAGGGGGAATATTATCGTTCAAATGAATTCTTGTCACTATAGGTGAGCGATTAGGTGGTGGAGGAGTCTTGCTACCGCCTCGCGCCATTAATAAATTTCAGGCCCTCCTTCTAGCGCCATTTCTTGATGGGGGAAAAGGAACGCTCGCCAAATGGAAGAGTGGATCCGGTCCGGGGTTGTCTAAATAACCCAAGCCATTTGGGATAACCCACCCTGACGGGTTTAGCTGCTCCGTTAGCCGATCTAAGTCCTAGAAAAAAAAAAAAAAACTAAATTAAGCAACTATTCTAAACAAAAACACTAATTAAAACAAACTAATAAATAAATCTAAAATACTAATATATACAATTTATTAATCTAATACTATAATAACTCTACGAAATTTAACATTCAACTATCGACAGAATCAACTTTAATTACAAATATACAATATTTACAAATTACAGATTTGAATTAAAACCTGAAAAAATCATTTGTAATCTGTCCTAAGACATCGAAACCATTGTTTTTTGATTTTTATAATTTTATGAAAAAAAGAAATAGAATAAAAACTATCTGAGCTTAAATAATTAAAACAATAATTCTAACTATGAATCTAAACTAATATATTTATCTAAACTACTTAAATAACACTAATAAGCTAACTATTAAATAACAAATAACAAACTGACCTGAAGTAATGCTTCAGGTTTGTCCTGTGTATGATGGTCGATTCAGCTGTTTGGTGAGAGGAAACCTGTACTAGATTCTCCACGATCTTCTCATAAACGGAAAGCTGCTGTGCTCTTAAAATATAAATAACACGACAAACAAAACATAAAAAATTACAACAATCTTATAATTTACAAATCGTCGCCGCTAGATAAATCTGTGTGCAAAGACTTGTACAAAGTGATTCATTTAATGAAAAAGGTAAACCTGCAATTCATTAAACAGAAGCAAAATAATTGCTGTATTTTTAAATAAGAGAGATCAGATATTGAAAGCATATAAATTAAATCACATCAACATGCAAAGAATTATGATAGCTAAAGTAGTCGATAATTAATTGCAAACTGATATGCAAAACCTGAAACAAAAGTTTGATATATTGAAAGCGAAAGCTGTTACAAGACATAAACTTTCGTCTCAATCTGAATCATAAATCCATAGTCTGGTTCTCCCCACAGTGATGATGATGGGTTTATTACAAAAATGACAAGTATTTAAAGACCTCCCACAGGGTAAAACATCCCTGTGGGAATTATCAAAACAGTTTAAAAAAAATCTGGAGATAATCTCCCAAACTTGACTAAAACTAACACCCTATAATAAAATTATATCATAAAAACATCTCTCAAACTGCCACAGCATGCCACACTGATCATTGTAATTCGTATGTACCTGAAAGAGACAAAAATAGACAAGATTAGAGGATATTTTGTTGATAAAATTTACAGAAATCTAAATTCTAAGACTAGCTACAGAATCTTGCGATTTTGTAGCTGGTCTAAATCAAACACAGAATCGTTTTAAAATCAATTCAAATCTTAAAAAATCATATTTAAACTATTAAACAATATTTGATTGCTAATTAGAAACCAAAAAGAATCATTCAAATCGACACTCGTATGCTAATTGGAACAGACTAAATCGTGGTCAACCGAATGATAACAGAGATGCATGCACTCTGTTTAATTTGTTATCACCAATTCGGGTAAACAGAACCGCTTTAGATAATTCAACAGTAGTGAAATGATTTTCATGAACCAATTCCAATCGACACAAATAGTTTATGTTGCTTCAGCCATCGAAAAAATCATTGTCGAATCCAAATGAAATCAACAGGATCGTTTTTTCAAATTAATAGAACTATATTAAACATATACAAATGATCATGCTATTTGCAAATCAAATCAAAACTTGTATGTAAATTGAACCAAATGAAATCATAATTGAATTGAACAGTTCATAACAGGATATGTGGGATTTTGTCAAATGTTTGTAACTGCCATTGGGAGCAGACATAATCGATTGACAGTCAACGAAATCATCACTTGAATCAATTTCATATGAATTCAACAGAGACAAAAAATGTCGATCTGAGCTTAACAAAATCGTTTTTGAAAATCAAAACCAACAGAGTAGCATCAAATCTATTTTCGATACCAATCCAACTCATACAAGCAATCGTGCTAACTCAAGACACGCATCGATCGTTTGCAAATAAAAACAAGAACGAATAGAAACAATTTGGGTTTGACACAATCATTATGAATCAACACAGTTCCACGATTTTAGCGAATAGATCTTTTGCATAGGTCAGATGCAATCAAAATCCAAGCGAAAGCAAACCCCATTGATTTCATTAATTCAAATCAACAGAATTATTCTAAAATGAATCAAACCCAGTCAAAACCAATCAATTGCTAAACTGGGCACGACAAAATCGCATATTGAAATCACAACTACATTTGAGTTTAGTAAAGTGAATCTACTGTATAGGAAACAAAATCATTCCAAATCAAAACGAACAGAGCTAATTTGGAAGAAAAACCAAATATGTTACAATAATTCAATCAAACTCACAAAGGGAAATTCATATTGAAATTCATACCTGGACAACCAGAAACGGATTCGATTATGATAATTTGGAATTGACGAAGGCTATTACCGATTCAACATTCCTGAAAACGATCGAACCAATGGTTTTCTGTTTCTTTTCATTAGCTTGAAACCCATCTCTTTCTCTCGACAGCACTGCGACTTGCTCCTCCAACAATTTGATCTTTGATTGCAATAATGGGACATCAGTGTAATAACGGTCTAGCCACACATTGCATTGGATACATGATGTCTGTTCGGGCTTTGAAAATGCAGGCGAGGGTTTGCTTAAATCACCGAGGGTTTCATTGGGCAACTTGATTCCTAGGTAGTTAGGATTGTTCTTTAAGCACGGGGGTAAATTAGATACATAGTCATAGGGTTGCTCGGAGCATAGGCCATGGGAATAGGAATACTCTTCTTCTAGGAAATGCTCGATATCGAAGTCCGAGTCTTCGCTCAGAACTATGGGCTTTTGGTCGAAGTTTGGCTTAGGTTTATTCCAGGCAAGTCTTGATATCAATCGAGCATTCTTCTTACCCTTGCTGTCTATAGTAGGGTTACCCTTGACTTTCTTATTCACAGGCTTCTTTACAGCCTGAGTCTTGTCTGTTACGATGTCGGGTAGGTCGATGTCAGGGAAAACCAAGGTTTTGGCAGGGGGTAGAAGGACATGAAATGGCACGGGTGGCCCGACCATAGTCTCACTAACCACAACCTTGTCGATTTGGACAGACTCTGGATTAGCAAAGCCATTTCTGGATAGAAAGGCTTGCCAATTATTGCTATGAAGATTTAAATGGTGGACGACGATGAGTCTAATCAAGCCATGGTGAAACATGATTCTATCAGCCTTCTCGCGTTTGAATCTCTTTTCCATCTTGTAAAGATTACGTAAGAAGTAAAATGGCATGTTCAATGGATAGCCCATGAAATTCATTAATAGTCGAAGGTGATACAGAAAAACCAAGCCATATCGACCTTCACAGGTCACAAATTGTTTGACAATCACCAAAAGATCGTGCCACCTGGGTTTAAGGGTGGAAATAGGCATACCTTTATCACAGGAGGCAACCTTCCTTGATACGAATAGCAATGGCTATGACACCCTTTCAACTTTGGATTTTTTAAACCATCACTGGCCCGTGGTTGCTAGTCCTGTAGCAGAGCTTATGAATTCTTCATTGAGTTCAAGCTGAATGTCACCCACTTTAGCCCTACACCCATCAAAGGTGAGGGAAAATTGTTGGGAAACCGTAAGGTTGAAGCCCTCGAACCTTTGTATAAACACGAGCCAACCACTGTCTTCTAAATCCTTACGGGCATCATCGAACAGTAACAGAGCTTGACTACCATTCGGCTCTATGTGCACCACCGGTGCCATAGACAGGAGCACACGGTGAGCGAAGTGAACAGGTCAGGGTTTGAACATAGCATACGTAGTGGCAGAATGCTCACAGGCTTACTCGAAACTAGAAAAGGTGAAGCGAGATAGGGGGAAAGCATTAATGACAGATCGTGTGAAGGTGGTGGAGCTAGTTCAATACATGCAAAACAGTCATATCCACAGTACAACCGCCGACGCAAATAACTATTCAACCCACTATTGCATAGGTTAAAAATTATGCCATTCGATCAACCAATGAAACCTATGGTACATCGACCAAACACTTACGCAAGCAATAATGTTAGCATAGTTTTAAAACCAAAGCAACAATTCGAAATCAATACCAAGGGTTTGATCATACGAAAGTATGTGTTGTATGAAACGATTTATACCAAGGGTCTTACCATAACACCAAGGTGTTTTCATGAGACCAATGTGTTAAGTGAGTCGATCAAAGAACATATAAATCCAATCATCAATGCATCACAAACTCAATCACTCATAAAACGAAATTATATAATCAATTAAAGGATGCCAAATGAGTACAGATCAAGGGTCTTGCCAATTGTATAATGATAAGTAAATTGGAAACGCAATAGGCATATCGACAAGAAAGATCGCAACAATCCAGTGATGGTTTTAATGTGACCTTGAAAACCAATTTTTCATGCTTGCAGTCATGAAAACAAGAACAAAGGTAAGTGTGCAAATAGCGCAAAAATAATAGTGTCATTTTATTCGAGAATTGCGACGAAAATCAAAGTTTGCAAAACACTGGTGTAGGGAGATTATAAGGACAGTAGAAAAATGTGAATTGGCTGCCAACAATGGCGACACACTGGTAGAAGCAGTTATCTCTACCAAAAGAGCAAATTCAGATTAGGACAGGATGAATAATTCCAACTCAAAAATAACAACCAAAAAATCGTTTAAACACCATCATTAACCAAATATTCCAGTAGTGTTTTAAGGATGAAAGATGATAACTGTCTTAAGACAAGCGAGTCACAATATTAAAGATAAAATCCCCAATACTGTTGACAGATCCACTGCTGCCAGTAGGTGTCCATAGCCTCGACAGGGTTTCCATTTAACCCACTCTGATATCCATATCCCTCCAAGAAGTTCCGGATCAGAATAAAGGAAATTTTAAGGTCAAGTTATCTCATTTTATCCAATTTTCATATACCTGACATTGCTTCACTGCCAGCAGGCCTGTTCAGTACCCCGATGAAGTTGTCTTGGTGTCATGCATGGATTTACCCTCTCCTAGCAGACCTGTTCAGCATCCCGGCGGGTTTGCAAGCACTTCCCACAACTCTATTACTGATTTACTTTGTTTTTTAACAATATATAGTCGAGTGGGGTGACGCTAAAAATTATGATATTTTAACATAATATATTTTTTTTTTTTTAGACCTCATCAGATTTTTTTAGAACTGTCCTTTATTAAGATCCAGAGATGTTTCATTTATTGAACCAACTTTCTAGGGCAGGGAGACATCTTCTGAGTCATTCCCTTAAGGAATAGGGATAGCGTAAAAAGATAATAGATGATCATGACAGGATTTACTCAGAGATTGAAATCAGTTAACTTCTTTCAAACAACAGTTTTTGCCAACACAGATGTAAATTTCAGTAGTATACAATTGATGTTTATACAATTTTCTTAGTGGTCATTTCAGTGAAGGAATTTTCTGTTTTCTTTGTCTGAATAGTTCAGCATGCAGGTATGTGTATTTCCAAAAACACAAAAACCAATAAGCTCAAAAAAGAAATCCAAACCAAACAACAAAAGAAAAGCAAACAAAAGCAAAATATATGTACATAATATACAAGGGTTGTTATCAAGCAAAGTATCTTTTCAAGGCTTGGCCATTCACCGGATAGGTGTTAGGCTGTCCTTCTATATTTTGCAATCGAAAATTGCTGGGACCCAACTTCTCAGCAATTAAAAATGGTCCAAGCCATACGTTTTGAAATTTCGTGTGATCTCCCTTTCCCTCATGCGGTTTCTCCCATTTTAAAATGAGGTCACCTACTTCAAAGTTCTTATCAGAGGCAGAGTTAGAATCGAACCAACTTTTGACTACTAGTTGATGCTAATCTAACTTACGTTTAGCTTGGGCTCTTACCTCTTCTAGCTTCATCAAAGCGTTAATTCGGTTTTCCAAAGGGGGACAATCTTCTTCTTGAATTTTCTGCGATAGCTGAAGTGAAGGAAGAAGAATGTGTGGTGGCAGAATTGCTTCTCAGCCATAAACAAGAAAAAAGGGGGAGTTACCTACAACATCTTTTGGGGTTACTCTGTCAGCCCAAATTGTGTTTAACAATGCATTGTGCTAGTTTTTGTGATTTTCAACCACCGTTCTCTTGATAATTTTAATTAGATTCTTATTTGTTGATTCTGCCAACCTGTTGCCCTGGGGGTAATAGCTAGCAGAATACTTAAATTTAATTCCTTTTTCCAAAGCGAACTCGCTCATCTCAAGAGAGGAAAAGTAAGAAGCGTTATCGAATACCAAACAATCAGGGATACCAAAACGAGTGATAATATTGGAAATTAAAAAGGCAATTACCTGTCTGGTATTCACAGTTCTTAACGCGGTAGCTTCAGACCACCTGGTAAAGTAATCTGTGGCTGTTATGATAAACTTATGTTGTTGAGAGGATGGGGGGTTGATTGGACCTATGATATCAAGGCCCCACTGCTGAAAAGAAGAGTCTACTGAAACGGGCTGCAAAGGAAAGGCTGGTTTCTGTAACCGCCCTGATGCTTTTTGACAAATAATACACTTACGACACAAGGCATGGGTGTCTCTAAAAAGCGTGGGCCAGTAATAACCGGCTCTCAAAACCTTGTGGGCAGTGGTGTCACCAAAAAAATGACCACCAGCTTCTCCTACATGCAACTCTGGCAAGAATTTTTCTGCTTCGTCCTTCTCAAGACAGTGCATCAGTACGCCATCAAAATTTTGACGAAATAGGATACCATTAACCAAATGAAAGGAGGCAGAATTTAATATCAATGCTCTTATTTTAGTGGGATCCAGGTGATGGGGGGCTGACCCATGTTCAAGACAGAATTTTATATCATCGTACCAGGGAATGAAAGAATTTTGTGCGTAGCA
>JASDQU010508849.1:9698-40869 GCA_032191745.1 Picea mariana | reverse complement strand
AAAAGAAAAGAATTACAAAATAAGAAAGTGTCAGGTCGGCCCTAATGTTAAAAGGAAGTGAAATAAATGGTATAAATAAACATCATTATACATTCATTTGATACAAGTCAAATTTCAGAGGGAAGAAGAATAAAAAGAAGGATGGATTTCAAGGGAGGATGAAGTCTTTTGGTGATGTGTTCTAAGGTATGTTATTTTCAGGTCATCTTACCATTTTTGCTATAACTTGTTTTCTAGAACGATTAAGATGGTGAAATCTCTATGGTATTGAGAATACATATAAAGGTACCTTTGGTAAAAATTTCAGCTCTTGATTCGCTATAATTATGGAGATAGACTTTGTGGAATATAGGATTTGTGACCAGTCCTGAAACTAGTCAAAAAAAAGGTGTTCTGGGTAAAACAGTCATAACTTTTTCATACAGACTCCAAATGCAGTGGGACCACTTCCATTGGAAATAGTACGGACTTTATTTTATTGTGTGCGAGTTTCAGAATCAGATGTTAAATATTGAGCGCGGGGCATGCTGTACAAATTGGGTCTTCTGAACAGACCAGAATTGAATAAAGTTTTATTATCTCTCATATATTATTGGGTGGAAGGAAGGGGCAAGGATAGAGAGTTCAAATATCTCTTTATATTGGAGGATTGTATCTTCCTCTTGGAGGTTTATCCCTCCCTTTACATTTGAAAGCTGTAGCTACCTTTGGAAGTCATTACTTCCCTTGAACAAAAACTATTGATTATTTCTGATATATTGTGCATGGTGTATTGTGGTGTATTGGTGTAACTCTTATATTATTTTTCATTGTTTATTGGATATAATTGAATGGTTTAAGTATAAGTTGAAAAAGGTTTTAAATTGTACTTGATACTGATTCACCCCCCTCTCAGTATCAACAGTTGACACATGATTGATACATACTTTGTACATGGTTAGATGCACTTGTTTATGGTGTAGGCCGTTTGCAAGTTGGTGCATGGTTGATGCACTTGTTTATGGTACATGTTTATTACGGGTTTATGTACAGGTTGATGCATGGTTTAGGTTTATTGGTACAGTTGTACAATAGTATATCTCACAGTGATAGGTTGACGGTGATTCCATCATTCTACTTCTACTTTAGGGCGGTTGGACGAGGCAAGGACAGGTGGTTGTAGCCACCTTCCGGATGTATCCAGAGAACATAGGGGGTTGTAGCCTCCTTCTGGGTGTAGCGAGAGAATTGGGGAGTTGCAGCTTCCATCAGGTTGTAGCCTGAGAAACTAGGAGGTTGAATCCTCCTTCCAGTTGCAGCTGGAAAACAAAGGAAGTTGGTGCTTCGAATGAATGTAATTCTTCAAGACATATAAGAAAAAACATTTTGTGGTTTTCTCCTGANTTGAAAGCTGTAGCTACCTTTGGAAGTCATTACTTCCCTTGAACAAAAACTATTGATTGTTTCTCATATATTGTGCATGGTGTATTGTGGTGTATTGGTGTAACTCTTATACTATTGTTCATATCTCATTGGATATAATTGAATGGTTTAAGTATAATTTTAAAAAGGTTTTTAAATTGTACTTGATACTGATTCACCCCCCTCTCAGTATCAACAAGGACCTTACCCCTCGGAAAACGTCATCCGCGGGTGAATACTCATGCTCAAATCTTTTGAGCCCGTAGTTAGAGAAATGATTGCTCACGATCCTCTGTGGATCATGTTTCTTATATTCGATGGAGACCAAATTCAGGTCTTCTAGGGCTGCAACCTCAGCTTTGGCATGCCCGAAATCTGATAAAGAATAAGAATTTAAACGAATGGGAAAAGACGGCCATACCTTTTTTGAGTACCCTTTGAGTTCTTTACTCACACCGTCGATTACTGTTTTCCGGGTGACCTCGCGACAAGCTAACTTGTTAGGAATGAAAAATGGTAGAGCATGTGGGGGAACAAAGGCCCCAAAAACTATGAGGTATGATAATTCTGCCTCCACATACCAATCTACGATGCTGCTCAGATTTGTCGCTATGCTATCTGAGATCCGAGGTGGCGGGTGACCAAAAATGGTGACATGCAGGGGCACCATCACCCAGTTAAAAATATCATAAGAGAAATTTTCCGCTTTGTTTTCCCACAGTTTTTCATGATATACGTGTATGGGAGCTTCTACGGTAGGAGTCCAACTCCAGTTCATCAATGGGAAAGGTGTCATAGAACAAATTGCGTCCATGATGTACGCGGACATGAGGAAAGATGACGACTTCCCAGCCTCCTTCTGCTCCCGATACTCTATGACCCGATTGGTCAAGTTATCCAAAAGAATCTTTGCCCAATTGAATGAACAACCTTCCGCGACCCGAAACATTAGAGGCACCCATGCCAGGAAAAAATGTGAAGTGTCCTCCTTTCCATATAACCGACATGTCATCATGGCCACATATTTATAATGTGGTTCTAATGAAGAGATTGAGTAAATGCCCTAGTCATTAGTTCTGAACTTTGTGGCGTGAGAAACCCAATCCTTTATCAATCCGGCCATGGTTTTATCATACTGTATGCACTCCTTCTCCTTGAATTCCTCCAAGAATTCAGCGCCATATGTGAAGTTGTGTGTCGCGGGTAGCTTATACATGGTTTGTATATGCTCAGGTCTAAAAGTCCCGACGGTGACCCTCTGCTCGTTCATGATAGTCCTGGTCGGTATGTCCACATGATCCAACGCCCATAGGATCATGTCGTAATATGGAAGCAACCGTGGCCTGGCTGCTATTCTGTGCATCCTGGATTGGACGACTATTTTATACTTGGTGGTTATATCATCTCTTTCGTTGTCGTCTGAGTCGTCAGAATAATCCACTAATTCTGATTGCAGAATGTCTGAAACAAATGACCAGTTTGGGACCGATTTGGTACTTCGGGGCGAAGTATCAGAGACATTGTCTGAGCCTTGTCCTGAAACCTCTACATTCGCCTTTGCTGCTTTCTGCGGAGCCATGTCTAAAGTTTGCGTTTTAGCTCTTCTGCGATAGAACATCGTATACATACAAAAGTTATTTTACCCAGAAGTGATGAGCTCTGCGTGCTAGGAAAATACATTCGTTATAATGAAGCGCAACTCTTTCATATATTTGAAAACTCGGTACCTTTCAAAACAAGCCTGTCAGATCATAATTAGAAATAAATTTATGCCGTAAAAATCCGATCTTACACATACATTTACCCTATTTCCCCATTAATGTCATCAATTTTGGCGGTTTTAAAAGTTAGTCGACTATGGAGAGAAAGCCCCCCCCTCGTAAATCGTGCGGGCATCAAAACTCGGGATAAGTCTCGATTTAGCTTGATTAATCCAAATCTTGCCAACGTTAATCAATATCTTGCTACTTGCTATATCGGGGATTTTCCTTTAACATTTTGAGTCTCCAACTCCCGAGACCGTGAGGAACGATTTTGGTTTAATTAAAGGTAATCGCGATTTGGGGATTAATTAATTTTATAATTATCATTTTCGTCATATCGCGACTCGGAGCCTTGAAGATAAGTTTCTGGGAGGCTTATATGCCGAGATGCGAGACCGCGAGATTGCCATAACAAGACTTGATTAACGGGAAGATAATCTTAGATTAAGCAATTAATTGATCATGTTATAATCACATCGTGACTTCGTGAGTCGGGTGTTAGAAACCGTAACTTTCGAAAAGGATAGTGCCGAGTGGAGAAATGCCGAGAACAACTTTAACCATGGTTAGCTTTTTGCCTTTAATACCTGACATGGGTTATCCAGAAAGGATCTCGTGTTCTCGGCTCTCGGGGCTGTAAAAATAGAGAATTGGGTATGGCAAATGCCGAGGCGCGAAACCCTGATGACGTCTAATCATGAGTTAAACGTTTTACCCTTGTTATTGTCTTGAGAGAAAATTTAAAATGACTTCGCCGTTTCATGACTCGGGACGTGTGAATTCATGAGCTAAGGTGTCCAACCTACGAGATCGCGAAATAGAACAAAAAGGAGGGAGCATTTTTACGAAAAGCAGGGCTTGCTTTCGAGGGTAGAAGAATTATAGCTACTTGCGTGATCAAGATTTAGAGCTCATCGATCTCTCGGAGGGAGAAAGAAAACTCCTTTAGATTTCAAGCATAAAGAAAAATAAAATTGTGATGAGATGAAAAAACAAGGGCAGCTCCAACATAGGCTCCAACTAGGGATCCCACCTTCCTGTGAGGCCGGAAGAACAGTAGACCACATGCCAATATTGGGTAAATGGAGTCAAAAGCTCAATCAGGCGGAAAAGTTCCGAGAAAAAAGAATCGAAAAGGGAAAAAGACTTTGTTCTTTACCTTGAAGAGTTTTTTCAAAAACAGATACTCTTTCCAAACACAGCTGCAGTCCCTTTCACAACTTTCCCTTTCCCACTACTAACTTTAGGTATGTTTTAAGACAATCAAAACAGTCTTAGGAGACTCGACAGATCTTGTGGCTCTTGGCTTGCATCAAAAGAATGAAATTACATGTTTTTTAACTGGGGATTCCCGTCTGAATTTGGGATATGGATCAGGTTTCAGAAAGCATTGATTACCCGAGTAGAGTGATATTCGTGTATGACAGCCTTACAGATATCTCAGACATTGCTTCACTGCCAGCGAGCTTGTTCAGTACCCCGATGAAGTTATCTGGCCCCTTTCACTGAATTTCCTTTCACCACTTCGGAATATATTTATGCATTTAAATGCTGAGACGAGGGAAATCATTTCTGAATTTCCTTTCATCGTCTTCTTGGACTAGGTGGGGGAAATCATCACTGAATTTCCTTTCACCACTTGTCTTGTAATTTCTTTTTTTGAGCGCGAAGATGGGGGCAATCAGTCTGTATCAGGGTTGATATCTGTGTACTATTTTGCATTATAGGTCTTCTAACTTACTTTGATTACTCGGTACCAACCTTCCATTGACCTTCACCACATCTTCGTTCTTAGGGAAAAACAAGGGAAATCACTTTTAAGGGTATCTCGTTTGAGCAAGATTTAATCCTCCGATACAGTTGAAAAACCTAGGAAAGTTAGGATCGCTCTAAATGTTCCTTTGCTTAGCAGGGGATAGAGTAGCTGTGAAGACCTGCTTTCCTTCCACAATCTATTTTGAAACTCACGAGGCTAAAATGAAAAAAATTTACCCCTTCGTAAAGGAGCGGAAAGATGATGACTTGATAAAAGCTAAAACTGAAAACAGAAGGGACGTCAGGTAGTAACTTACCGACTGAAAATACAGAAGTCAAAACAACTCGAGACTGATTCTTGTAGATCTTTTCGGGGATAATTTTCTTTGACTGATTGTTTGTGGATCCAGTGAATCGCTTAAATTGTTTAAAAATTTTCAAATATTATCAAAACAATTCCATTATCTATCAGCTCGGGTGGTATTGTGGTTCGAATGACGTTACCTTGATTTCTCTTTAATAGTTACCACTTTCTTTGCATAATGAAACTATCGTAGGTATCACCTGTTTATGCTGATTACTTCTGACATCGACCTTCTGATTGCTTTTCCCTGCTTGTTTTGTATGTAGCTGAAAACCTGTAAAAAAGCAAATATGAATCTTATTCGAAATATGTTGAAAGTTTACGAGCGAAAAAGAAAATCAACAGAAATGTTTAAATGAAAATATACATATATACACAAAATTTATATATATATATATAGATATATTTGGCGACTGTTATGTCATCTAATGCTTTAGATACCGCCCGTTGACAGGGGCGCTGAGGACTTCTCCGTCTATATTTTTCAGCAGGAAGGAATTTTTCCCTTCTGGAGCCGAGACCCTGAATGGTCCATACCAGAGGTGGTCAAATTTACTATGCTTCGCTGCATCTTCCTTTCTTGCATCCCACCTTAGCACTAGATCACCCGGAAGGAATTCTCTATCTTTTGCTTTGCGGTTGAACAATTTTTTCATATCATCTTAGTACTTCTGCATCTTTTCATCAACTTCGACTCTGTACTGTTGTGCCTCAATTAGCTGGTTGATCCTCCTGGTTACATGATTTGGTTCTTTGTTTTGATCCTGCCACAACTTCATCACTGGTAGCGCTAAGTTTATGGGTAGAACTGCATCTGTCCCATAGACCATTTGAAACGGTGAAATGTCGATAGGCCTTTTGGTGCTGATGCGATTTGCCCATAATGCGTATTTTAAGTGCACATGCCAAGACCTTTTATTTTCATCCAATACCTTCTTGATTATGTTCACCAGGATTTTGTTAGATGATTCGGCCAATCCGTTCCCCTGGGGGTAATATATTGTGGAATGGCCAAGAACAATGTTATATTTTTGACAGAAGCTGATCATAGCCATAGATTTAAAGGCCTGGGCATTGTCAGTAACTATCTTTTGGGGACAACCGAATCTTGACAAAATATTGTCCTCCAAGAAATCGATTACCACCGTGTCTGTTGCCCTTTTGGTTGGAATGGCTTCCACCCACTTAGTAAAATAATCTGTAGCTATTAAGATCCACTTATGTTGAGCGCTGGAATGGGGGTTGATATCACCTATGAAATCTAGACCCCATTGTTGAAATGGGGCTTCTGTTTGGACTGGAACTAAAGGTAGTGCAGGGAGCTTTTGCTTACCGGCAAATAATTGGCAAGGATTGCAGGCTCGGACTCTGGCATTTATGTCCGAGAAAAGTTTTGGCCAGTAATAACCAGCCCTTAGAATCTTGTAAGTTGTAGCTCTCCATGCATGATGCCCGCCGCAGATTCCCTTATGGAATTCGTCTATAACCGTCTGAGTTTCTGATTCAATCAAACAGACTAGCAGGAAACTGAGTGGATCTTTCCAATATAGTTGACTCCCGGCAATACAATATTTGACTGCATGGAGTTTCAAAGTCTGAGCTTTAGATGGTGATAGCTCCCTTGGGCATTTTAGAGTTATCATATACAACACTATTTCTCTATACCAGTTAGATGATAAGAAATTTTCCTCGATTTTATTTGGACTTGTTTCCTCGTTCGATTCGTCTAGGTCCATGTCTTCGTCGCCTTCCTGCAGGCAATTTATATCTAGAGCCCTGAGATTCGACTCAGCTAAGAGTTTGGCCATACCTTGCCCCTTTACCAACTTGGTCGGCTTAACTTCCAGGTCAAATTCTTGGATTTTTGCGAGCCATTGTCCTCTTTTTCCATCAGTGTCGGGCTGTACCAATATATCTTTTACAGAACTGGTAGGTACATAAGCGATTATCTTTGAATGTAGCACATAGGTTCTAAATGCCTTTAATTCTTTTACCATTGCATACGCTTGTTTTTCCATTATGTCGTACCTCAGTTCTGTGTCTCTAAGGCTTTTTCTAAAAAATGCTATCGGCTGTTCGAATCCCTCTTTATTTTTCTGTAGGAGCACCGCGGCGATAGTATGTTCCGAAGAAAATGAGAAAATAAGAAAATATTTTAGATAATCTGGGCTTGCCAACACAGGCGCCTCGCTTATGACTTTCTTAATATGCGCAAACGATGCTCTGGCCTCAGTCGTCCAATTTAATCCACTGTCCTTCTTCAACATTCCTGTAATCAATTTGACAATCTTAGCAAAGTTGGGGATAAACCTTCGTAAAAAATTTATTGTTCCTAAGAAAGCTTGAATTTCTTTTACATTTCTGGGAATATTTATAGTATTTATTGCTTCAATCCTCTTAGGATCAATCTTGATTCCATCTTTTGATACGATATGGCCCAGAAGCTTACCTTCCCTCATAGAAAAATGTGATTTTTTGGGGTTCAAGGATAGGCCAAACCTGTGGCACTTTTCGAAACTCTGTTTCAGGTGGGTCAAGTGTTCTCCATCGGTTCTAGAGAAAACTGTCAAATCGTCGAGGTAAATGACTACGAACTTGTCTCTTTCTCCTACGAAAGCGATGTCCATAGCGCGCTGGAATGTAGCCCCTGCATTCATCAAACCAAATGACATTTTGTCATACATGAATGTACCCCATGGCGTGGTGAAAGCGGTTTTTTCCCTGTCTTGTTCATTCATGGCGATTTGGTTATAACCAGAAAACCCATTTATCATAGATATTTGGTTTGCTCCAACAAATTTCTCTAATACATGGTCCATTTTGGGCAGCGGGTAATTATCCTTGAGGGATGACTTATTTAAGTTCCGGAAATCCACACACGGTATGATTTCCCCGTTCCTTTTCCTGACTGGGACCAGGTTGGCTACCCAGTCCTAATATCTCAGAGGTACGATTATTTTCACGTCTAACAACTTCTTAACTTCTTTTTCAATTACCGGTAACAAAATAGGGTTAATCTGTCTAAGATTTTGCCTGAACGGTTTGACCCCAAGTTTTAAAGGTATTTTGTGATCGATTATGGAAGTATCATACATTTTTAGCTCATTGTAAGACCAGGCGAAAACGTCTTTATACTGTCTGAGTAGGTCTTTATACTTAACTTTCATTTCTGGAGGGAGGAACTTAGATATTTTTACTACTCTGGACTCTTTTTCAGTTCCTATATCACAGTCCTCCACTTCTTTTGGTTGGGGCTGCAAAGTGGACTTTACAGGCACGTTGTTCTGATAAAAAAGTCTCTCTAAAGGAATCAGGCCTTTCGGAATCTGGTTGCTCTTAAGGACCAGCATACGATGGTCCGTGATTTTTTCTCGGAAGGTTTCAGGATCTTCCCCCTCTTGCATGATCCACATTAGATCATTTTGATTCTCTTGATCTGCATGAGTTTCGGAGAACTCACCCACTGCGGTAAGAAACTTCTTAATTTGTTCGTCATCTTCAAAGACCTGCCAATGTCGGATATTGTCTTGTATAGAGGGTTTGTATCTGATCTCAATGTGATACTTCAGTTTGAAAGTCATGGGAGGAGAGAAAGTTGAGGCTGCTTTTTCCAATGAATCAGCATGCAGATTCTCTGTGTGAGGGATAAAATGGACATTTACGGATGAGAAAAAGTTTTCCATGAGATCCCAAGCACAATTTCTGTATGCTCTTAGTCTGGGATTCTTGGCTTGGTACTGTCGGTTTATTTTTTTGACATTAATTCGGCATCTCCATATACCTCCAGGTTGCTTATATTCAGCTTCTTGGCAGCCTCTAATCCTAGGATCAACGCTTCATATTCGCATACGTTGTTAGTGTAATCTATATCCCACTGCAGTCGGTAAGAGAAAGGAACAATAAACTTACCTTCGGGAGCCACTAGAAGCACTCCAGCACCTACCCCTTCAGAAGATGAAGCACCGTCAAAATACATTTTCCAAACCCCAGTGTTACATAGATCTTCTGTCATGTGACTTGACTCTTCTCGCTCTATATCGATTTCCTCCGGACAATGTATCATCTTGGTCCGCAACGTAAATAGAGAAGTTGTTTGGGTTTTGGGGGTCACTGACTGTATATGCTAATCTTGTTTCTCTGTACAATCGAGTGAACTGACCACCGAACACAGGGATTGTGGCATGTGTCATGTCTAATTGAAGAGAACCCCCCAACTTGGATCCCATGATCTAGATAACAACATGCCATACTTAGGGGGAATATCTACGATAACCACATCCATCAGAATACTCTTAACTGGGACCTGGGCCAGGGTAAATACCAGGTCTTTTATCATCCCCAAACATTTAACCTTAGTCGAGTCAAAAGAGTACAAATTTCCATAAGGTCTTGTGATCTAGAGACCCAACTTGTCCATTATAATCTTTGGCATAACATTATGGGAAGCTCCACAGTCTAACATGCAATTGTGCAGCAACTGATCATACACATTCAGAGTGATATAAAAGGGAGCGATGTTGTCTTTGGCCCCTTCAAAATGGGGACCAAAGGTGATGTTGGGTTTGTCATATTCTATGTTTAAAACATCAGACTGTCTTTCTGGCTCAGAGACACCTATCATTTTGGTAATTTGTTTTCGATAAACAGGGTTTTTCGCTAATTCCACCAAAGGGATTGGTATCTAAATTTTGTTTAACTCGTTTTCAAAACTGAAAGCTCCACTCACCTTGTCTATTTCTTCGGTTGAGACTTCTGGATTCTTTCTTTCTAACTTATTTGTCTGGATAGATTTATCATTCATGGTCCTAGTTGAAGACGTGGCTTTATTTACAGGTTTGGTTTCTTGTGTTTGGGTTTCGACCTTTTTCACTTCGGACTCTTGAGTGCTTACTACCTTAGTTTTTTTGTTGGGTAATTCGGTCTCTTCCGAAGGAGGTTCATAAACTTGACCTCTTTTAAGGATTTTCTTGGGTTGAATAATTGAGGTAGGATTACTCTTAGATCTTAGGTTGTACTTTGGTTGAAACTCCGCCATCATCATCTCAGTTTTCGGCTGAGAGTCACAGAGATCAGTGTGATCATCCTCTTCACCTTCATTTGACGATTGTGGCGTGTTTAAAGCTCTTTCATAGTCCTCGCGATTCATATATGGTTGACTACAGTCATCGGCGAAGTTCGTGACGTCATTATCTGAATCTCCGTAATCTTGAAAATCGTTCGCTCCTATAAAACATTTCGTCTTTAAAGGAGCTTGGATCTTTTTATCCTCATTTTTTATTTTTCTTTGTTGATTAGGAGGGTTTTGATTCCTCTTGAAATCCCTTTTGGGGTAAGAGTCATCTTTGGCTTGTTCGAGTTCCATTCTAGCTACTTTATTTGACAGTTCCTTAATCACTCTAGCCATATCGTCCACCCTATCCTCTGAGGATCTATTTGAAACTGAAGGACCTGCTTGTTCTCTAAAACATTTGGTCTCTCAGTTTCCATTCTCTGCTCTAGATTTAAGCTTACTTGAAGCCATCATATTAGACTCTATTTCTACCGCATCGTCCTGCATTCGGTCTAAGGTGGCTCCCCTTCTCTCTCGCAAAAGTAATGAAAAATATGGCTCGAAGGCTTCGGCGAAAGTCACTTTAGCCGCGGGTTGGGATGGTTTAACCTCAGCTGGGATTTTATTGTACAGTTTGTTGAATCTCTGAATGAATTCCAGAACTGTTTCTGAGTTCTTTTTCTTCAAAGACCCAAATTCGGTTAAATAATAGAGGTGGTATTTTCTCTCACCCCACTACTTGAGGAAAGCATCTTCCAAAGCGTCATAAGACAAGATAGATGTTGCGGGTAGGCTCTGAAACCAAGTCTGGACCTGAACTTCAAAATTTTGGACAAGGAGTCTCGAATATACATCCTCGTGCTCGATACCGAAGATATCTGCGAATTGGTCAAAAAAATTAATATGTTCGGCGGCAGTCAGATCCCCCTCTCCGGTGAATTTCGGTAAATTTTTTCTGTAATTTTCTGGGAGATCATGTAGGGGGATGGGAAATACTAAAGGAGCGTATCTGGCTGCAAATTTCGTGAAAACTCTAGGAGGGGGGGCAGGTATCTGACCTCCACCCCCTTTTAGAGGGACTCCTCCACCTCCTCCTAGAGGGACTCCTTCCCCTCCTCCTCCGATAAACCCTCCTCCTCCTCCTATAAACCCTCCACCTCCTCCTCCGGCGACTGCCATCGTTGTTTGTGGAAAGTTATAAAGGGGGTTTTGGAAAACTAAAAGAGAACTTTTATTTTCTTCACGAAGAGGAAAATCTGATGAGGAAAGATAAGGGACGTGAGGACTCAGTTCCTCGGACTTGTAAGAGACAGAATCGGGAAAATTGACGGGTGTGAGAAACGAGTGTGTAACACACTCTTCAGAATTTGGTGAAGTCAGGAAATTCAATTGAAGAAAGGAAGGTATTTTAAAATGCGACGAACTTTCAAACTGGCCCTTTCCCTTGTGGGCGAAGGGGATTGTTGGATGAATCTCACTCCTAGTTTCGGAGAAGATTGGTGTTGAATATTTAGCGTCAAAATGAGGACTGAGCGGATTTGAGGGTTTGGAAGGACTCTCAGCCTTCAGTGATGGGGTTTCAAGTTCGTAAACTACAGCGGTTGGCTTAAAAGAGCCTCTCGTCTTTAGAATTTTTTCGGGATCAATAAGGGGTGTAATCTGCTTACCATCCGGGTTTTGTTTGGTATTCCTTCAAACGAATGCCAGTTTATTTCTTCGTGGAGTCGCCAAGTGAAAGATAAAAATCCTTAAAAGGTGTGTACTCTTTGTTCACTATCAAAGTGTAACACTTTCAACGAAAAACAATTGTAGTTTTCCCAGGGAAAAAGATTTCGTAACTTCGGTCCCCGGTAGCGGCGCCAGAAAGATGTTGTTCCTGAGTCTATACTTAAGGCTCATAATTACAATGTCAAGGCATCCGAAAGTGGGTAATAGGTGTAGAAGAGGGAAAAGTAAACCTTCAGTAAAGGAAACTAGGGAAGATCTCTACGTTGACGTTGTCTAGCTTCCAACTGTTCCTGGGTAGTTATGTCTCGTTCAATGGAAGTCCATGATTGTTCAAGTTCAGCCCGGTTAGTTGTCGTTTTAAGAATGATGTCGAAGAGATTTAAGGCAATGTGCGTTTGATTCGATAGTCCAGGTTCAACATTAGGTTGAGTGGGTACAGGAACTGTCATAGAGGAACAGTAAGGGTAGAAAAGACTTTAAAAGCGATTAGGTGTTGTCTCAGTTGGTCATATAAAGAGGACTTACGGTTGTAGAAATAAAATATGGATGCAAATCTAAGGCTCGTTCCTGTAACTGTATTATATTTTAATTAAAAGGTGTGGAGTGGGAGAAAAAACATTTAGCTGTATATAATGCAAGGCTCCTGTCAAAGGGAAAACTCACATATAAACAGAAGAGGAAATTAGTAAGGAAATAACTGATGTAACAAAGAATATATGTAGAATTCCGAAAATGCAGATTGGTCTTACACCCGCTGATAGCTGGTGCAGAGGAAAGACAATAAACAATTACAAAATACCCAAATTCATTCGTTATAGTAGTGGTCGTACTAAATTATAATGAAGCACATCAATTATGAATACGAATTGAAATGAAAAAATGAGATACAAGGAAGCAAACTTGTAATACAGTAGTGACGGAATTGAGAATCTCCAAATCTTCTTGTATTAACTCACAATGTAAAAACTCTATTACAAACGACTCAAAAAGGTCCAACCTTGTTTATTTCTTTCTAGGATATATTTATACAATCTTTACAAAGCAGGTAGAATATCAATAGTCACAAAATTTCGGTTATGATCGAGAAGAGAGCAATCGCTCCATTTCACCTACTCTGTCTTCACTTGGTGCTAGGTGTTTGTCATCGCGCGGACTCTGTGCAAGCGATACATCTTTCCACCAGCTGAGATATTATCCGCGATGGTTTTGCTTGACAACTGGCTTCGAAGAAGTAACATTCTCACGCTAACTGCTGCAGCCTATCCTCCATCTGTCCATCGATGATATCCATGGCACATAGCTACGCACTGGGTTTGATCATGCACTTATCAACTTGGACTATGTCCACCATGGTCATCTGAGAGATATCGACCGAATCTCTCTCCTCCCTTTCCTTCAGATCAAGTGAGATCTGTTCCACATTCATTTGTATCAACGCCTCGGCATTGCCTCCGCTGTCAATGCCCAGCAACTTGTCATCTATAGAATTGAAAGGTTCCTCCAAGGAACTGGTTATCTTCTGGGCTTGCAGCTTGCCTTCGGCAATATTATGCTCCCATTCCTTTAACAGAATGTTCCCTTAGGTTTTCTCTGCAATGGTGAACCTGGGAGTTCCCGTCAACACCCTGTTGTTCATGGCTATTACTGCCTCCTGGAAGGTGACCCAGGCCGCACCTGCATCCCTTTCTCTGGACGATAAACTCTCGGAAACTTGCTTTACTAATATACAGTTGTCACAGATTTCTTCTACCTTGGAGAGAAAATGTTGTTGCGCCACAGAGACTCTGGTCCGAATCTTTTTTTTCTGGGATTTGAACATCTCAATGTTTATCATACTGTTCTCGACGATCTCTACCCAAGCCTGCAGTTGTTAAATCAAATTCTTTTGCTGGGTCGCCTGCACTCGACCATCTCGGATCACCAACTGTGTTTGCTCCAGCTTAGTTCTGAGCACCTCTATTTCATTCTTATCGGCCAATCTGGCCTGCTCCATCTTGGCGCTCACCTGACCCTTAGCATTCTCCATGGAAGTGGCCACTCTAGCTTCAAGAGTCCTGATTAGGCGATTCTTTCTTTTAAGCTGGTTCATTAAAAGTTTGACTGAGAATTGATTCACCGAGGCATACGCTCCTAGCGTTCCTACGATTTTTGTGGCGAATTGCTCATTTTTTTTATCTTCTCCATCAGTCATAATTTTATACTTTTTGGCAGTCGACCCTCCTTCTTGTTAAAATTCCCTCTTCACTACTTCTTTTCTTTTTTTATCAAAGAAAAACTCATTAGGGGGGAGTTCTTCTGCTCTTATGGGATTTATCTCCTCGTTGAATATCCACCCTTCTTCGATCTTTCCCTGCGTCGACTGTAAGGGGGTGACAGAGGAAATGGGATCTCCGATCTGTTTTGCTGACTTCCCTGGGGTGTCGACCAGATTCTGCTTCTTTGGCGGCTCCGGGGTCTTTATCCTTGTCTCCAGATTCTGTTCTTTGGGAGGGTCTGAAGTCTTTCCCTCTGCTTCTGGATTCTTGGTCTGTTCCTCCTCGTCCTGATGCTTTCCTGGATCGGGAGTTGTATCTTTAGGACCTTCAACATCCTTTTGTTTCGTCTCCAAAATGCCTGGACCCTCACCTAGCAATACAGGAGGGCGACAACTACGCCGATGTTCCTAAAATTTCAATGCCTCGGCTCTGTCCTCGGGTGCTAAGGATTGGATCCAGGCTAGAATTTCTTCATAGGACCTCTCCCCTCGGAAAACGTCATTCGCAGGTGAATTCTCATGCTCAAATCTTTTGAGCCCGCAGTTAGAAAAATGATTGCTCACAATCCTCTGTGGATCATGTTTCTTATATTTGATGGAGACCAAATTCATGTCTTCCAGGGCTGCAGCCTTGGCTTTGGCATGCCCGAAATCTAATAAATAATAAGAATTTAAACGAATGGGAAAAGACGACCATACCTTTTTTGAGTACCCTTTGAGCTCTTTACTCACACCGCCGATTACTGTTTGCCAGGAGACCTCGCGACAAGCTAACTTGTCAGGAATGAACAATGGCAGAGCATGTGGGGGAATAGAGGCCCCGAAAACTCTGAGGTATGAGAATTCTGCCTCCACATACCAATCTGCGATGCTGCTCAGATTTTTTGCTATGTTATCCGAGATCTGAGGTGGCAGGTGACCAAAAATGGCGACATGCAGGGGCACCATCACCTAGTTAAAAATCTCATAAGCGAAATTTTCCGCTTTGTTTTCCCACAGTTTTTCATGATATACGTGTATGGGATCTTCTGCGGCAGGAGTATAACTCTATTTCATCAGTGGGAAAGGTGTCATAGAACGAATTGCATCCATGATGTACGCGAACATGAAGAAAGACGACGCCTTCCCAACCTCCTTCTGCTCCCGATACTCTGTGACCCGATTGGTCAAGTTATCCGAAAGCATCTTTTCCCAATTGAATGAACAACCTTCTGTGACCCTAAACATTAGAGGCACCCACGCCAGGAAAAAATGTGATGTGTCCTCCTTTCCATATAACCGACATGTCATCATGGCCACATATTTATAATGTGGTTCTAACGAAGAGATTGAGTAAACTCCCTGGTCATTAGCTCTGAACTTTGCGGCATGAGAAACCCAATCCTTTATCAATCCGACCATGGTTTTATCATACTGTATGCACTCCTTCTCCTTGAATTCCTCCAAGAATTCGGCACCATATGTGAAGTCATGTGTCGCGGGTAGCTTATACATGGTTTGTATATGCTCAGGTCTAAAAGTCCCGATGGTGACCCTCTGCTCGTTCATGATAGTCCTGGTCGGTATGTCCACATGATCCAACGCCCATCGGATCATGTCGTAATATGGAAGAAACCCTGGCCTGGCTGCTATTTTGTGCATCTCGGATTGGACGACTATTTTATACTTGGTGGTTATATCATCTCTTTCGTTGTCGTCTGAGTCGTCAGAATAATCCACTAATTCTGATTGCAGAATGTCTGAAACAAATGACCAGTTTGGGACCGATTCGGTACTTCGGGGTAAAGTATCAGAAACATTTTCTGAGCCTTGTCCTGAAACCTCCACATTCTCCTTTGCTTCTTTCCACGGAGCCATGGATGAAGTTTGTGTTTTATCTCTTCTGCGATAGAACAACGTATACATACAGAAGTTAGTTTACCCAGAAGTGATGAGCTCTGCGTGCTAGGAAAATACATTCGTTATAATGAAGCGCATCTCTTTCATATATTTGAAAACTCGGTACCTTTCAAAACAAGCCTGTCAGATCATAATTAGAAATAAATTTATGCCTTAAAAATCCGATCTTACACATAGATTTACCCTATTTCCCCATTAATGTCATCAATTTTGGTGGTTTTAAAAGTTAGTCGGCGTATGGAGAGAAAGGCCCCCCCTCGTAAATTGTGCAGGCATCGAAACTCGAGATAAGTCTCGATTTAGCTTGATTAATCCAAATCTTTCCAACGTTAATCAATATCTCGCTGCTCGCTATATCGAGGATTTTCCTTTAACATTTTGAGTCTCCAACTCCCGAGACCACGAAGACCGATTTTGGTTTAATTAAAGGTAATCACGATTTGGGGCTTAATTAATTTTATAATTATCATTTTCGTCATATCGCGACTCGGAGCTTCGAAGATAAGTTTCTGGGAGACTTATATGCCGAGATGCAATACCGCGAGATTGCGATAACAAGACTTGATTAACGGGAAGATAATATTAGATTAAGTAATTAATTGATCATGTTATAATCACATCGTGAATTCGTGAGTCGGGTGTTAGAAACCGTAACTTTCGAAAAGGATAGTGCTGAGTGGAGAAATGCCGAGAACAACTTTAACCACGGTTATCTTTTTTCCTTTAATCCCTGACATGGGTTATCCAGAAAGGATCTCGTGTTCTCATCTCTCGGGGCTGTAAAAATAGAGAATTGGGTTTGGCGAACGTCGAGGCGCGAAACCCCGATGACGTCTAATCATGAGTTAAATGTTTTACCCTTGTTATTGTCTTGAGCGAAAATTTAAAATGACTTCGCCGTTTCATGACTCGGGACGTGTGAATTCATGAGCTAAGGTGTCCGACCTGCAAGATCGCGAAGTAGAACAAAAAGGAGGGAGCATTTTTACGAAAAGTAGGGCTTGCTTTCGAGGGTAGAAGAATTATAGCTGCTTGCATGATCAAGCTTTAGATCTCATCGATCTCTTGGAGGGAGAAAGAAAACTCCTTTAGATTTCAAGCATAAAGAAAAAGAAAATTGTGACGGGCTGAAAAAACAAGGGCGGCTCCAACAAGGTGTTCAAACCTTAATGTTTTCACTTGAAATTCCTGCAGAATTAGACATCTCCTGCTCAATGCATCAACAAATTTGTTATCATTACCAGAAATATGTTTAAGGACAAAAGTGAAATTTTGCATAAACTCTAGCTACTTAGCATGTCTTTGATTTTACTTCTCCTGTCTCATTATGAATTGTAAATCCTGATTATCGTTATACAAACCAAACTCTTTTGGAACAAGGTAGTGCTTCCATTTCTTTTAGGCTTGAATTACTGCATAAAATTCCTTATCATATGTGGAGTACTTCCTCTTGGTATAATTCAACTTCTCACTAAAATATGCAACATACCTATTATCTAGGCTCAAGACTACTCCAATCACAACTCCACTAGCATCACAGCTTACTTTAAATGTCTTCCCGAAATCTGGCAAGACCATAATTGGTTGTTCTGTTATCTTCTCCTTTAATATCCTGAAACCTTTCTTAGTTTCTTTTGTCCACTTGAAAGACTTGTGTCTCTTCTTCACTGTATCTAATATTGGTGTACGAATTCCACTGAAATTCCTAATGAACTTCCGATGGAAACTTGCTAATCCATGGAATCTTTTCACCACAAATATGCTCCTTGGCGACGACCATTCTCTGATTGCTCTCACCTTTTCTGGATCCATATTCAATTCATTTGAAGAGATCACAAAACCCAAGTAAATGATTTTTGTCTTCATAAGATAGGATTTCTTCAAATTTATCAACAACTTCTCCTTCTGCAATCTCCTCATCACTAATGTCAGATGTCTCAAATGCTCTTCTTTAGTTTTACTGAAGACTAATATATCATCCAGATATACAACCACAAACTTACCAATGAAATATTTCAATACCTCTTTCATCAACCTCATAAAAGTACTTGGGGCCTTTTTCAAGCCAAATGGAATAACAAGCCACTCACACAACCCTTCGTTTTTTTTTAAGGTTGTTTTCCACTCATCACCTTCTCTCATTCTTATTTGGTGATATCCACTTGTCAAATCTATCTTTGAAAAATAGCTCGCTTTGCTCAAACAATCCATTAATCCATCCATCCTTGGAAAATGAAATTTTTACTTGATGGTGATTTTGTTTATGGCTCTTGAGTCTATACACATTCTCCATCCTCCATCCTTTTTCGGACTCAACACAGTTGGTACTACGCATGGACTCAATATTTCTCTGCCCAAACCCTTGTCCAACAAATCTTAGACTTGACTCTTTACCTCCTCATTCTCTTGAGGAGTTAATATATATGTTTCTTTGTTTGGAAGACTCACTCCTAGTATTAGATCAATGTGATGGTTTATACTCCTGATGGTTGGCAATGAGCTAGGTAACTCATCCACTACTATGTCAGTAAAATTCTCCAACAACTCCTGGATTTATTCAAGAAGATCATCCATAGAAGTATTTGTAAGGATAACTCTTGGTTTCCTCACCAAAAAAAATTGCATCTCATGTTCCTTCTTGACTTCACTCAGGAGTTCCTTCCCACTCATGAGAAGTATACTTGTGTTGGATTCTTCCTTCACCTTCTTTTCCTCTACTGGCAGTAACATGTGTGTCCTACCATTCTTCTCCAAAGTATAAATATTTTTTCTCCCTTCATGAATGGAATTTCAGTCAAACTGTCATGGTCTCCCCAACAACACATGACATAAATCCATGGGAATCACATCACACAAAATCTCTTCTCTATATCCTCCTATCTTAAATTCAACTAGACATTGTTTAGTTACCATTACCTGGTGACCTTTCTGCAACCATGCGACTCTATACGGAATTGGATGTGCAGTGGTCTCCAACTCCAATTTCACCACCATTTATGTGGATACTAAGTTCTCAGTGGTCCCACTATCAATCACCTTGCATACTAGGCTCCTCTGGCGATCACCCTCGATCTTGAATTATCTGGCAGATACAATCACTCTGTTCTAACAGTTACACCCAGTAAACTATGGTTTCTTTGGCTTCTAATCCCCTTCCTTCACGTGACCACCAACGAAGACCAAACGCTTATTAAAAAGGTGCTTCCCGGTCTCCGTTTAGTGAGTGCTAGCTTCTTTTCACGATATGACCTTGGGCTATAAACTTCACGTGACCACGCGATTGCGGGTGCATCCATAGGCGGTTTGAGGGAAACCTGCTTTTCACCCCACAATTCACTACATGCCTCCATGTGTCCTTTCTCCAAAACCATGGTTTCGATTGCAGCACGCTCACGAAAAATTAAGACCCGAGCATGTTATGACCCCGCAATGTGACGAGACCATCGATCTCACAATATTGACGGTGCTCCTTCGATCAATGACTCTGATCTATCTTCCTTTCTTGTCTTCTTTCCTCTATCCATGTGCGATCCTTAGTCTCAACGATCAAGTGACATGTGACCCTCTAAACCAACAGACAAGATCGATTTCACCTTTCGGGCTTCTAGAGTTTCAATTATCAAAATCCACTTGCTATTGATGCATTTCACCCATATTTCACGATCCAACGACGTGTGTCCCTCTTTAATCCAATGACTATCCTTCTCTCCGGGACTTTGGCCTTCGGCCCTTGACAATCTCACACCTTTCTCCTTCGCGTTTTCCTATAGTAGTTTCACTCGGAGTTCATGATCTATTGACACGTACCCTCCTGCATGATCATCGATCATAAGTGACTTTGACACTTCGGGAGTTCAAGTTGATCACTGCTTCATTCTCCTCCAGAGTGGTCACCTGTTGAATAAGTCATAGGCGGTGGAAACCGCTTACTTTCGGTTAACACTTGCACTTACACTGTCCTTCCACTGTACTAGATCAATGGTTCAGAATGCATCCGAAGAGATCTTCAGATCAGACGACTTGTATCGACTTCGGGACTTCATCATTTGGGACTTCAGGACTTAGGGCATCTTCTAGTGGTAAACCTCCCAGAGTGAAGTCACTTACTTACGTCACTTGATGATGTGTCATGAGCCTAGTAGCTGCCACATGTCACCCAGATGTGTTATTTTCACGTACCTGAAAGGTTGAATCAACTTGACACTTGTCATTGTCTCATTGTGCCATGTGTCCTTGCAGATGTAGTCATGCTGACATGGATCCTCATTCACTTCGGGACTTGAGCCTTTGAGACTTTGGGTATTTCGACTTTTCAAGTCGCCAATTCTTCTGAAATGAGAATCCCTGAACAATAACCTCCTCACAACTTTTAGACCCAAACTAAATGTCATTGATCGATCATGTTATTATATAGACGGCTCAATATTTCTGTGATGTTTCTTTTCTATCTTATCCTATCCTTACGTTTCAAACTAATCTGATGGATGTTGTTTACTCTGGCTCTCCGGCTCTCCAAACTTTGGGGTTTTCAAGTCTCAACTTGAAAAATCCTCGAAGTGATTTGTTCTGGAATTGAGGATCATGTGCCACCTGTCAGTCTTGATGATGGACGGTCCCTGCTTACTTCAGGAATTCAGGACTTTGACAAGCCTTCTCTCCTATGCTCATCAAAGGCTTAACCTTCTTTCATTTATTTCTGGATCCAACGACTATTGATCCTCGGCGCTCATATCCAATGGATTAGATCTGTACTTCTCCTTTGTGCTTCCTCTGGTCATTGGACACTGATCTATCGGTCATCGATTATTCGAGATTGGTGATCCAACGACCATTGTCGTTATTCCCCCTAAGATTTCTGATCTCTCTGACTTAAAAGTTTTTCTAAGTGTTCAAAGGTCTCGATCTTTTCTCGTCCTTCGAGTCCTTCTCTTGGACCTCAGCTGCACTTATGGAAATCACAAAGCATTATCTCTTCTGAGATTTGATCTTTGCATACTATTCACTCCTCCTCCTGATTTTACGCTTCCTTCTTCTCCGCCTTTTTTTCTTTCCATCAATGTCAAGCACACTCTTCCTGTAAACATGCCAACAATATCCCCCCTTGGAATTGATGGAAACCCTAAACAGCTGCGTTATTCTTCTTGGAACTCCATCTGTAGCATCCAGACCACTCCTTTTCTCCCCCTTTGACATTAATGTCAAAGAAAAGATGCTCCCCCTGATCTATTGCAGTACTTTTCAGAGGTATCAAATATTCAACCAACACATACTCCCCCTGACAAGATGAACTCACTTAGGTTGATAATGGGGTCACACCCAACTTCTGGCGTAGATACTCAAACTGAGCTTTTGCAAGCGGTTTAGTGAAGATATCAACAATCTGAACTTTGGATGGAATATAATGCAAAGAAACAACAATTTTGATCACCTGTTCTCTTAAGAAGTGATACTTGATGGGCATATGCTTGGTCTTGGAGTGAAACACAGTGTTCTTTAACACACTGATTGCACTAGTATTATCACTATGAATCAGGATCGGTGCAATATATTTTACCTCCAAGTCTGCAAGTGTCTGAATCATCCACAATACTTGGGTACAACAGGTGGTAGCTGCAATGTATTCAGCTTCTGTAGTTGATAAGGAAATGGAACCTTGCTTCTTTCTCAACCATGATACAAGGGAATATCCTAATAAGAATGCACCTCCACCCATGCTTTTCCTTTCATCCACGCAGTTATCCCAATCAACATCTGAATAGACTAATAGTTGAAAATTATGATTCCTAGGATACCATAGGTCATAGTCCATTTTCCTTTCAAGTATCTGAATATTATTTTGACAGCTAACAAATGACTCTGTTTAGGTGTAGCCTGATACCTTCCTACCATTCCAACAAAATGCATTATATTTGTACGGGATGTTGTGATGTACAATAGGATGCCTATCATAGACCTATTTGAAATCTGATCAACACCAGGTGAGTCATCATCCTTTCTTAATTTGCATCCAGTGACCATAGGTTTTCTCATAGGCGTGGAATCTTCTGTTTGAAACCTTTTCAACATTTCTCTTAGATATTTCTCCTGATAAAGAAATAATCCTTCAGACCTCTGAGTAATTTGCAGACCAAGGAAAAATGATAGTTCCCCTATCATAGACATTTCAAATTCAGACTGCATGGCAGAAGCAAACCATTGTACCAATGAAGCATTATTTCTTTCGAAGATGATGTCATCTACATAGACTAACACAATGAGCAAATCATTACCCTCTGTTTTGATATATAGATTGTTGTCAACTGTTCCTCTCTTGAACCCTTTTTCTAGAAGATACTTATCCAGTCTATAATACCAGAAACGAGGAGCTTGTTTTAACCCATATAAGGATTTCTTCAGCTTGCAGACAAAGTCAGGGTTATATGACAGTTGGAAACCCTTCGGTTGTTCCATATAGACTTCTTATTTTAAATCTCCATTTAGAAAATATGACTTGACATCCATTTGATAGACTTTAAATTGTTTATGAAAAGCATAGGCAATAAACATTATGATAACTTATAATCTCGCTACGGGCGCAAATGTTTCATCAAAATCCAGTCCTTCTATTTGAGCATATCCTTTGCAGATCAATCTATCCTTATTTCTTACAATATTTCCTTGTTCATTCATCTTATTTTGTAGACCCATTTTGATCCTATTACATTTTTATTTGTTGGCCTAGGAATGAGTTACCAAGTGTCATTATTTTCAATCTGGTCCAGTTCCTCATTCATTGATTTTAACCAATTTGAGTCTTTACTGGTATCATTAAAGTTCTTGGGTTCCACCATGGATATGAGGGCCATATGCGATTGCTCGGTGTCTTTGATTATCCTTGTTCTGGTTTGTACACCTTTGTCTTTTTCACCACTTATTTGAATTTCAGGATGATTCTTTTGAGTAATTCTCGAGGAAGGATTTGATGTTGATTGTTGTCCTGAATTTTCTTGTCTGGATGTCTCTTCTCCATCTAATTCTTGGACCTGTTCATATTTAGTTTCAGTTGTTTCCTCTGTAGTAGAATCAATATTGCTCACCTCTCTTACTAGGACTCCTTCATCAACCTTTGAATCAATGCAATCAACTAATTTATGCAATATTTTATTTAAGCATCTATATCCTTTACTATTGGTAGAATATCTTAAGAAGATGCCTTCATCAGCCCTGTCATCATACTTGCCAAGGTTTTCATTATTTTTCTTTATGTAGCACTTACTCCCAAAGAATTTGAAGTGTTTGATTGAAGCAGGTCTTTCATACCACATTTCATAAGGTGTCTTGTCACTATGTGGTCTGAGGTGGGATTTGTTAAGAATATGGACTGTTGTGTGTATTGCTTCTACCCAGTAAGTTTGACCAATGTTCTTCTCATTCATCATTGACCTGGCCATTTGCTGAACTATTCTGTTTTGCCTCTCAGCTACTCCATTTTGTTGTGGAGTTCATGGGTTTGTGTATTCTCTCTTGATCCCATGTTTATCACAGAATTCCTTGAAATCACTTGACATAAATTCTCCTCCTCTCTCTAATCTTAATTTCTTTAATCTCTTTCATGTTTGATTCTCATTTAAAGCCTTAAATATTTTAAAATTCTCAAATGCTTCATCTTTTCCTTTAAGAAAAGCAACCCAAGTAAGTCTAGAGTAATCATCAATGATCAACATAAAGTAGTTTTGATTCCCCGTGCCTTACTATCTTGATGGTCCACATAAATCCATATGAACTAATTGGAGTGGTTTCTTTGTTGAAGTAGAGCTCTTGGATTTAAAATGTGTCCTGGTTAGCTTTCCTACTTGTCAGGGTTTACACATAGAGTCTTTTGGCTTTGATATTCTCGGAAGATATTTTACTGCCTCAAGATTGTTGAGCTTGATTAAGTGGTCAAAGTTTAGATGTCCAAGTATCCTATGCCATAACTAGATTTCATCATGTTTTCTTAGATTACACTCTTCTTTATATTCTTTTAGCACATATACATTATTTTATGTCCTTATGCCTTTATCCACCACTAGTCCTGAGTTTACAGACTTTATCTTACAATCCTTGGAAGTGAACACCACTTCACATCCTCTGTCACACATTTGACTTACACTGAGAAAATTATGTTTCAGCCCATCTACAAGCAGAACATCCTGGGATTTTACTTTATCATTAATCAAACTCACCATCCCTTTACCCTTGATTTTACCTAGTTCATCATTTGAAAAGGTTACATTTCCTGTTTTGATTTTACTTATAGACAGAAACTTATCCTTGTATCCAGTCATGTGCTTGGAGCATCCACTATTTATATACCAGGGGTATTTTTGTTTTTGAGCTGAAAGTACTAGACCACATTTTTCACTATCTTTCTTTTTCCATGTGCTGAGATTTGTAGATACAGGATTTATCCTTAGATCTACCTTGTACTTCTTCAGATGACAGTTTTCATCTTTGTGGCCGAAGTTATGATAGTTATAACATTCGAGCTCATTGTTCAGTAGGTCAAATTGATTGGTTCTACATTGTCTATTCATTGGTTTCTTAGTTCTATGTTGTAAAGATTGTTTATTTCTTGACCTCCTCAGTTGCATGTCTCTAAACTTAATTTGACAATTCACAAACGTATGACTAAAATTAGAACAACAAAAAAAATAACCATGGAAGAAACTTTGGTACCTGAAGGATGGCCTTCTTCTTGGCATTTTTTGCTCCATCTTCTGATCTCTTTGTTTTTTATCAGGGATCATCTTGTCCTTATTAGATTTTAGTGATAGAGTACTCTCATGGTATGATTGTCTGCTGACTTGGAACTTGATCATCTTTACTGGCTCTTTGCTTTCTGTTCATTTGCTACTTGAACCATTTACATAACCTAAACCGGTCTTCAACAAAGGAGATATATGTTTTCTCAAAATGTCATTTAGTTCTGTTGTGTCTTTAATGCTTGGAAGATTTTGGAGATATAATGTTTTAAACTTCTCCATCTCTTTTCTGGTTTTTACTACCTCTTCTTCCAAGGCTTCACATCTTCCCTTCTTTTCTGATAACTGTTGTTTCAGAATGTCCTCTATTTTCTTTTCCTCTTCTAATTCCACTTTAAGTAGGGCAAAGTCTTCATCAAGTTCTTTATTGTATTTCTCAAACTGTATCAACAATTGTTTTTTCTTTTTCTTCTTAGATATGAGTCTAGCAATTTCTTCTAGAGCACTGATCAGTTCTCCTTCCAAGTCAACCACAACTTCTTCATCGTCAACATCACTTCCTATGATTTTATTATCATAATAATCTTTGGCCATAAGCATAAAGTCATTAACCTTATCTTCACAAGAAGAGTCATTATCTGTGTCTACTGAAGAGTCATCATTGTTTACACATAAACGTTTCTTTTTATCAAATCTCTTGGGTTTGTACTTCTTTTCACCTTCAGAATTCTGATCCTGCTTCTTGTGTGGAAACTTAGATGCAAAGTGACCTATATTTCCACAGTTAAAACTTTTGAATGGAAATTTTCCTTGGTACTTGCCTAATCCTTTCTTTAGTCTTCTCACAAATTTTCCTTCAATTTCATCAGGCTCAGAATCCTCATTCTTATCTCCTTTAAATGATGCTTCTCTAGAGGTGGGTTTATCTTTACCTATCCTCATTTCATAGGAAGTCAGAGTTCCTAGGAGTTGGTCAATAGATGGAGCTTTTAGATCATTAAGTTATTCTATAGCAGAGACCTTTGGGTTGAATCTATCTGACAGAGATCTCAAAATTTTCTTAACTAAAGAGACATCCTCAATTTTTTCACCAAGTCCTATCATTGCATTTACTTGTTCTTCAACTCTCAGAAAGTACTTCCCAACAGTTTCATCCTCTTTCATCTTTAGTTGTTCAAACTATAATCTATCGGTTTTAAGCTTGGCATCCTTTACCTTCTCATTACCTTCATAATTGCTAATGAGTTTGTCCCACATTTCTTTGGCACATTCTAAGTGCATAACTTTTACAAATTATATTTCTGCAAGACCACTCAAAACAACCTTCATAGTCTTAGTGTTGAAGCTGAATTCTATCTTCTCATCCTTAGAAGCTAGTACAACTGGATTTACATAACCAATCTCTACCACATCCCAAACATCTTCACCTAAATCCATTATGTAGGTTCTCATCCTAACTTTCCATAGGGAAAAGTTTGTTCCATTGAATAGGGGGGCCTTATTGGTTGAAGTTCCTTGATGGCTAGTCATGTTTAAGATCTAGGATCTACCCTTAGATAAAAGGAACTGACTTTGATACCAATTGTTGGAAAACTGAGAAGGGGGGTGAATCAATTGTTACTATGCTTAAATAATTATTCCTATTTTAAAATATTTACAGAACACTCAATGACGATCACAATAATGCAGGGAAGTAAGCAATAGAAAATTCAACATCAATCACACACATGAAATATATAGAGACATATATTTCCTGATGAAACCCATAAAGGGAAAAACCTCTTCTTCTTGATATGATAAATAATCTTTATTTTCTGTACATTATCATTCTTAGAGCACCAACTCCTCTTGAGGCTACAACCTTTGTTTTACAAGCAGCAACTTGTTGAGAGCACCAACTCTCTGGTTTCTCTAGCACCCACTAGAAGGAAGCACCAACTCCCTGAGTGTTCCAGCACCAAATGGATGGAAGAACCAACTTCCAGTCACACAGGAACCAACCTGTATAATAGAGAATAATAGTTCTCCATTGCACCACCCTACCACCCTGGTTTTTCTGGCTGCAACCAGATGGAAGCTACAACTCCCTGTGTTCAAGCACCCACTTGAAACTCTGAGGACAACAATCCTCCCTAGCACCTCCCTTCCACCCTAATTATAAAAAATTTGTTACTGAAACTTATTACAGTGATACAATGTTTGTCAAAGAGCTTACCAGTCTCATCACTTTTCTGCTATACTAATCTATCTCTGCATGCACACCTTGACTTTCTCTTCCTCTCTCAGATATGCATTTCTATTCTATCTCTTTCTTCTGCTCTTTCTTCTCGGTGTATTATTTTTAGTCTATGCACTACGCCTCTTTCTGTGTGTTTCAGCTAGTGCACACAACATGCTTCTACCCGCATGAATAGCTCTAAACAAAAGAAACACCTCTCTTCTCTCTTATGCATATATTTATCATGCCAAGTCCTTTGCCAGATCATCCACGCAACTCATCATCTTCTTTGGAAGTTATGCTGAGTCTGTTGGTCATCAATGGATTATCCTGAGATTCTTTGCCTTCTCTGGAAGTGTGACTCTTCATCTTCTTTGTCACAGTCGATCTTATCCTCTCTGTTGCAGTTACAAACATCGACACTTTTCCATATTTCAATTGTCTCTATGATGAGTCTTCATTCCACTGGAAGTTACCTCGAGACTCTTCAGCTCCTATGGCGATCACCCTCCAGCTCCTTGAATTATCTGGCAGATACAATCACTCCATTCTAACACTTACACCCAGTCAACTATGGCTTCTTTGGATTCTAAGCCCCTTCCTTCACGTGACCACCGACGGTGACCAAACGCTTATTCAAAAGGCACTTCCCGATCTCTGTTTAGTGAGTGCTATCTCTTTTTCACGACATGACCTTGGGCTATGAACTTTACGCGACCACATGATTGCAGGCGCGTTCATAGGCGGTTTGAGGGAAACCTGCTTTTCGCCCTACAATNCACTATGAGCCTCCACGTGTCCTTTCTCCAAAACCATGATTTTGATTGCGGCCCACTCATGAAAAATTAAGACTCGAGCATGTTCTTCCCTCGCAATGCGACGTGAACATCGATCTCATGATCTTGACATTGTTCCTTCGATCAACGGCTCTGATATATCTTCCTTTCCTGCCTTCTTTCCTCTATCCACGTGTGATCCTTAGTCTCAATGATCAGGTGACATGTGGCCCTCCAAACCAACAGACGAGATCAATTTCACCTTTTTGGCTTTGGGAGTTTCAATTCTCAAACTCTGCTTTCTCTAGGAGCATTTCACCCGGAGTCCACGATCCAACGATGCGTGTCCCTCTTTAATCCAATGACTTTCCTCTACTCTGGGACTTCGGTCTTCGACAATCTCAAACCTTTCGCCTTCGTGTTTTCCTGGAGTAGTTTCACCTGGAGTTCACGATCCGTTGACACGTAACCTCCTGCACGATCAACAATCATAAGTGACTTTGGCACTTCAGGACTTTAAGCTGATCATTGCTTCATTGTCCTTCGGAGTGGTCACCTGTTGAATAATTCATAGGCGGTGGAAACCACTTGTTGTCGGTTAACACTTCCACTTACACTGTACTTCCACTATACTAGATCAATGGTTGAGAATGAATCCGAAGTGATCTTCATATCGAACGACTCGTATCCACTTCGGGACTTCAGTACTTAGGGCATCTAACGTCACTTAATTACGTCACTTGATGACATGTCATGAGCCTAGTAGCTACCACGTGTCACTCAGATTTGTGATTTTCATGTACCTGAAAATGCCGAATCAACTTGACACTTGTCATTGTCTCATTGTGCCACGTGTCCTTACTGATGTGGATCCTCATTCACTTTGGGACTTTGGTCTTCAGGACTTCGGGTATTTCAAATTTTCAAGTCACCAATTCTTCCGAAGTGAGAATCCCCAAACAATAACCTCCTCGCAAATTTTAGACCCAAACTAAACATTTTTCATCGATCATGTTCTCATATCGACGGCTTGATATTTCTGCAATGCTTCTTTCCTAGCTTATCTTGTCCTTCCGCTTCAAACTAATCTGATGAATGTCGTTTACTCTAACTCTTTGACTCTCCAGACTTTTGGTTTTTCAAGTCTCAAAATGAAAAATCCTTGAAGTGATTTTCTATGGAGTTGAGGATCGTGTGCCACCTATTAGTCTTGATGATGGAAGATCCCTGCTTACTTTGGGACTTTAGGACTTTGACAAGTCCTCTCTCCTATGCTCATCAAAGGCTTAACCCTCTTGAATTTATTTCTGGATCCAATGACTGTTGATCCTTGACGCTCAGATCTAACGGATCAGATCTGTACTTCTCCTCTATGCTTCCTCTGGTCACTGGACGATGATCAAATGGTCATCGGGTATTCAGGATTGGTGATCCAATGACCACTGTCATTCTTCCTCTTTAGATTTTTGATCTCTCTAACTTAGAAGGTTTTCTAAGTGTTCAAATGTCTCGATATTTTCTCCTCCTACGATTCATTCTCTTGGACCTTGGTTGCACTTCTGGAAAGCGCAAAGCGTTATCTCCTCTGAGCTTTGATCTCTGCATACTATTCGCTCCTCCTCCTGATATTATGCTTCCTTCTACTCCACCTTCTATTATTTCCATCAGTGACAAGAACACTCTTCCTGTAAACATGCCAACACATCTTCTAGGAGGCATGGTGCTGAACTTTCCTCACACAGAGCTCAAAATAAACCTTGTTTCTGATACCACTTGATGTTATCAGACTACATCCTTTTTCCTACGGAAATTAAAATATGTGTCTCTGATACCACTTGATGCAGGCCCCCCTTCTCTCCTCAGGGCTACTCGACCTCCCGGTCAAGGATCTTCAAAACACTTAACTTGAATTGGATTTTCAAGTCTCTAATAGACCCTGGAACAATTTACACAAGTCCCTTGATGTCACCCACAGGTTCAAATTACCCACATAGTCATTTTCTGGTTCCTATGGAAACACCAAATTACAATTACTATCTCCTATGCTACACTCTCCTTCATACGACCATGAGTTATGACCTCAGGCCAGATCTCCTCGTGGCTTAGGGCTTCGGTTCTTTTGTATATTCCACCCTCGCTTCCCTCTGAAGGACTCTTCCTCCAAAGTCTATGGATCTCTACCATGTGTCCTTCCCGGATCCAACGGTCCAGATCTACTTCATCCTTTGCGACTTCGTGAAGTTTTCTCTTTGCTCCATGCAAAGATTTAGGAGTTATTTCTCACAAACTCTCTAATATGTTGCCACGTATCCTCCCTGATACCGACGACTAGGATTTTGTTTCACAACTTTGGGACTTCAGTGATCCCACTCCTCAAACACTTTCAAAACTTTGAATACTTGGAGTGCCAAAGGACTCCACGACTAACCTCCATGCAACTCTCCCAGATCTAACGGTCTAGAATAATCCTACTTCCTCCTGAACGGATCTTGATCGTTAATTTGGGGAATCTTAAAATACTCCTCCCTATTGATAATTCTCGCCCGCTACCTCTTCTGAGATTGTTCCTTCTAGAAACTTATAACTCCTCAGAACGTTTCTTCGACACTTAGTTGAAAATCGACCTTGTGCATGCATTGCAAACGATTTTCTTTACACAACCCCTCTTCGGGCAACTGTGCACTCCTTGCACCAACTCCTTACTCAATTCAATTTCTCCTCCTGAACAATATAACTTTAAGTATGTTTCCACATGTGCACACCTTGCGAGGTCTTCTGCACTTCTTCTCAAACAAATCTTTAGGTTGCTTCTCCTGAATATCTGAGTCAAAGGACTCTGCCAACACACACCTTGTGGAAGCTTTTCACTCCTTGCAAATAAATCTTCATGTTCTCTCTTTTGAGCTTCTGAGTTGAAACAGACTCTTTCAAAGCACACTTTGTGAACACTTTTCACTCCTTGCAAATAAAATATCATGTTATCTCTTCTGAGCTTCTGAGTCAAAACAGACTCTGTCAACACACTATTGGACACACCTACCACACTTAGAGGGGGGGTGAATGAGTGTGGGGCTATTTTTCCCAAAACTTCTCTCTAGCACAAAACTCATCAATTAGCATTCAACATTTATTCATTACCCATTGTTGTCATTTATAACCAATTAGATGTGAGCACATATCAGAAATATATCATCAACAAGTCATCACCACAATGAGCATAAGGAACACAGGATGTATGTA
>JASDQU010508848.1:7583-24580 GCA_032191745.1 Picea mariana | reverse complement strand
ACTTCCATATGATGCAATATTAGTTCTGTAGACCCATTTGCATATAACAAGTTTTCTTCCTTTCGGAAGAGGTACAATATCCCAAGTATCGTTTTCCATTAAAGAATGATACTCTTCATTCATTATTGTATCCCAATCTGGATGACTTGAAGCTTTTGCAATTGTCTCTGGATCATGAGTTTCTGAAACTTGAGCCAAAAGAGAAGAGGCTCACTAGAAATGTGAATGTGTCTGATGTTGATCTGAAGGATCATAGACAAGATCACTAGCTGCTTCTTTTGTTGAATGGACCCATCTAGGAAGTAGTGGAGTTGGTGTTGGTTCAGGCTCAAAGGACTCATCTGAAGGAGGGTGAGCAGGAGGAGGTGGATTTTCATCCTCACTGTCATCATCTCAAGAAGAAAACATATCATAAGAAGTCACAAATGTCGAAGATGGCTCGAAGGCTGAAGAAGGCACAATCGTCGAATTAGGCTCACAGGTCAAGATATTTTCATGAAATTTAACATCTCTTCTCATAGTCATTTCATTACTATGTGATCGAATAAGTCTGTAACCTTTGACATTTTCAAAGTAACCAACAAATATACACTTCTCACTTTTAGGTTGCAATGCTTTCCTTTTCTCATCAGGAATTTGAGCCCATGCTATACTGCCAAATACATGGAAGTGACTTACATCTGGTTTAATTTTAGTCCAAGCTTCTTTTGGTGTTATATTTTTAAGAGCCTTTGTGGGAGTGCGATTTACTATGTAATTTGCACAGTTGATGCCTTCCACCCAATACTTTATACTTAATCCCTTAGATTGGATCATACAATTAACCATTTCTTTTAATGTGTGTTTCTTTCTCTCAGCAACACCATTTTGTTGTTGTGTATATAGAACAATGTGTTGCATTTGGATTCCCTATGTAGTGCAGTAATTTGTAAAATTATTGTTCACATATTTGCCTCCATTATCTCTTCTTAACCTTTGAATTTGATGGCCATATTGCTTTTCTACAAGGGCATTGTAGGCCAAAAACTTGTCAAACACTTCTCTCTTAAGTTTTAAGAAGTAAAACCATGTACATCTGGAAAAGTCATCAATGAAAGTTAAGAAATACTTGCACCAAGAAAAATAAGGAGAAGAAAGTGGACCACACAAATCACTGTGAACAACCTGTAAAGGACCCGAGGAGTGACAAGAGGAATGTTTTTCAAAACTATCCTTATGATGTTTACTGAGAACACAATTGGCACAAACACCATCTCTGCATGAAACAAGAGGAAGACCAGTCACCATCTGTTGATCACATAGTTGTTGCAATGAGTGATAGTTTAGATGACCAAACCGCTCATGCTGATGATACTACCAGGTTGTACAAGTTTGACAACTTTGGGTCATCATCTTTTTCATCAGTTTTTGTTGCTCAAGTCATCCCTATGAGAAACAAAAACTGATGAAAAAGATGATGACTCAAAGTTGTCAAACTTGTACAACCTGGTAATATCATCAACATTTCCAGTTGCAAGAACACGATTAGGATATTTTAGATCCATGATTACAACTTGGTGAGGTGAAAACTCTATGGTTTTACCTTCACCTGAATGAGTGATTTGATATACTGATAGAAGGTTACAAGAAATACTTGGAACACATAAGACATCATTGAAATGACCAATATCTACTTGAATTGTTCCAGATCCTACAACACTAAGAGACCTATCATCACCAACAAATATTTTCTTGGTGTTACATTCATTTAGAGCATAAAATATGGCTTTATCCTTAGCCATATGATAAGATGCTCCTGCATCAATAAGACACTCATTAGAAGAAGAAGTAGTAGTAGAATTTGAGTTGAAGAAGAAACCAGAACTAGGAAGTGCATGTCCATGAGAAGAAGAAGTAGAATCAATACTGATGTTGTGTTTTTTCATCATTGCTTCTAAAGATGCCATCTTCTTGAAACATTTTGAATCATCATGACCAAATTTATCACAAAAGTTGCAATGTATGTTAGTATTCTTACTTTTATATTTTTCTCCTTTGTCACCAGTAGGAGCTGAAGTTGTCTGAGCAGGTTTGGGACCCTTATGTTGTTTGTTGTTGTAGCGAGGATGTTGCTTCTTAGGATACTTGGGTTTATCTTTTTGCTGGGAAACTAAGGCTTTGTTGGAGGGACCTATACTGTTAATCACTCCAAATTATTCAAGCTTATCTTCCTCTCGAATGAAAGAAGAAAAAAAGGACTCAAGAGTGGGTTTTTCATAAGATTCTTCCCCTAGAGTCTCTCATGGAATAAAAGGTAGATACAAACAAAGAATATGCACTACCTAGCTTAGAAATAATAAGCTAGATGCAACACTGTTCCTCCATCTTCATCTTACATTCTTCATATAAAATTCTCAGTGTTTTAAACCTAGATAGATAGTCTCCAAGGCAAGAAAAATCATTTGGACCCAACGTCAGTATTTTATTTTCTGACTGTTGTGCTCGAATAATATTGATTTTACCAAACACAGATTCAATCGTGTTCCAAGCTTCTTTGAGGTCATCAATATCTTGAAGGTGGTACCTTAAATCAGGAGAGATGAAAATTCTGATTAGTGCATGTGCTTTGTCATTCCTATTATCCCACTTGGCTTTCTTATCAACATCTGTGGGTGTTTTTTTCTTTCCCAAGGTAATTCGGTACAAGCCTTTACTTCTTAATAAATATACCATATCAGATTTCCATTGGAAGTAGTTGTTGCTGGTAAGAAAGGTAGTACTTGTAGAATCCATATTAAATATGCATATAATTTGGATTTAAAAAATTAAACTAATGATTTGGATGGAAATATCTTGAAAAGTTATGCGGTTTAAAAAAAAACGGCACTGAAAATGAACTTCTGATGTTAGAGTTATGCCCTTTTAAAAAAAGGCACAATCGATAACCAAATGACCACGTGATTGTGCAAGTTGTTTTATGAAGTGACCCACTTTTATAAAGAGAAATGGGGATCACTTTTACAATGCAGTTACTTTATAACAGAAAAATTTCATGTAAAATAAATAACTCTAAAATAAAATGTTAAAGCTACTTATAGTGATTCACTTTTATACTTGAAGTGAAATACACTTTACAATTTTAGCATGAACTTTTTCAAAAAAGGTAACAAAAGAGAGACTTGAACTCAAGACCTCTTACTTAATAACGAAACATTTAACCAAATGATGTAGCAAAACATATTGTAATGTTAAGAAGGAGGATTGTTGTTGTTGTTGTTGTTGTTGGAGAGCGTGCTGAAAAAAAACTCTTCTCACACAAGAAAAAAATTTCTCTTCTCGATGACAACAAGGGTTAGATCTCGGTTAGCTTACGCGTAAGATGCACCTTTTCCTATCTATTTCTGATTTTATGAGATCGCACAGGGCACAGGGAAAAGAGCATACACAGATATAAAAGAGTAACAACCCGGAAATAAATAAAACAAAACCAAAATACTATTATGAAAAAAAATTTAAAAAATGCGTATTCAAGCTTTATACCTCTGGATCTAACTGTAATGGTCGTATCTTGGGAAAATGGAAACCTTTTTTAGTGAAACGAAAACTGTTCATGACTGAAATGAGCGCTCCGGATGCAATGGAATAGTCCTCTCAGCCCATAAATGTACGAAAATGATAGAAGTGGATATGAGGCAACTCGGCTTCACGATTTCGATCTATAACAGGAGTGGGTCTTCAAACAGGCTTTGATACCATGTTCAACGACATAGGTATTCCAGTAGAGGACGAACACCTTCAATAACCACTCACATAACTAGATCAAATTTGAACACACCGATGTTTTCACGTGGTAAAACCCCTATGGGGAAACATCCATGGCGCCATCCAACGCGACCACTTGGAGCAATTTATTAATGTTTAGAAAAAGATTACAAAGATATTTTACAAGAGCATTTCTCACAGTCGATCATCGAAAAATGACCCTCGATGTTATTTAAATAGAGATCATGGACCAATCGGGTGTTAAGCCACAGATCAATGGTCGTTAAGATCTAGGAGAATATGAACTGTCGGATCACTCTATGTCGGGAACATATCGTGACCATCGGATTTCCGAACTACAAATGCATACTAATGCATAATAAAGAAACACACTAGAAAACCGAATTTTACCTAACGACAGAATAGACCAAGTAGATCTTACTAACTCCTAAGTGTCTAAATATCCTAAAAGAATACCACCCATTAGATAATACTGGGCAATTATTTAATGTAAAAAGGACCTCTGGGTAGTTGGTATCCAATAGTGAAGGGACCAAAAGTAGTTCAGGTTTTTCCTATGGAAAATCTCTTTAAAGAGATAGGAGAATTTTGAATGTTTGTCATGTGTTGTGTATTTGGAGCTCTACTTGTGGAAGGTCACCCCACCTTAATATGAAAGTGAACATTATATTATTTTTTGCATTGTCAATATCCAAGGGCATATTTACCTTATTGTGTCATGTTTCTAGTAAATATGCAATTATATTCTCTGTATAGCTAGTTGTTTTTCAATTTTTAAGGGTCAAGGAACACTTCAAGTGATATTATAGATCTTTCATGGACTAGCACACCTCCAAATTTTAGTATATTTCTTTTAGGCTAGAGACATGTTCTGACATCGTTAAATAACAAAGTGATTTGTTGATCAACAGGTAAAACTATGGTTGGGGAATAACACTCATAGGAAATACAAGTGGAATCACATTGTTGGAAATTGTTGTAAAACCTATTGGTACCCCTTTTGTAAAATATTATGGAAATATCATTGCTCTCTTAACCTCTCTACTCGAAAAACTCACCTTTGTTTGGAATGAGGCTACTAACAAAGCCTTTTTAGCATTAAAGGATGTCATGTCCATAACTCCATTATTTGTTGTGCCAGATTTTACTAATACTTTTTTCTTGGAATGTGATGCATTGACCTTAAGTCTTGGATTAACACTGATGCAAAAAGGGTGTCCTTTATCTTTCACTAGTAAGTAGTTATGTGACCACAATTTGGGTAGGTCCACATATGAGAAAGAGATGATGACCATCATGCATGAAGTAGATAATCGGTTCCCATACCTCATTGGTCGATGTTTCAATATCAATACTAACAATCATAGTCTAAAGTACTTTCTTGAACAAAGGTTATCCTCACCAAAGCAATATAAGTGGAGCACCAAGATACTAGTGTATAACTATGAGATTATCTATAATAAAGGTAAATAAAATGTGGTAGTTGATTCTTTATCTTAGACATTTGAGGAGGATGGATCCCTCTTCACCTTATCTTTACCCATTCCAAGTTTTCTTGAGGAAGCCCGTAATGAATGGCTGGAAAATGACACTATAATTCATGTCATCCATGGGATTTAGGAAGATCTCAACCCTCCTAAGGGGTATACATCATAGCAATATACATTGTGATATAATGGGCTCATTGTTCTAGTAAACAATTCTTCCTTAAAGAAAATAATCTTAGAGCAATTTCATTCATCACTTATAGATGATCACTCTAGATTTCATAAAAGATATGAATGAACTAAACTCTTGTTCTTTTGGGAGGGTATGAAAAATAACATCTAGGAATTTGTCGTAACATGTGACACTTTCGAAAGAAACAAAGGGGAGACAATAAATATATTAGGGGCATTGAAACCTTTATCGATTCCAACATGCATATGCTAGGCCAACATCGTTATGGATTTTATAGTGTGACTTTGGAGGGTGGGAAAAAAATCCATGATCATGGTGGTAGTCAACCATCTATCCAAATATGATATTTTTTATGCCCTATTACATCCACTCACCCCTTGTTTAGTTTTCCAAGTCTTCCTTGATAAAAAAGTTAAATTACATAGAATGCTCACTTCCATTTTATTGGATTAGGACCTTACCTTCACAACCAAATTTTGGAAGGATTTGTTTAAACTATAGGGTACCCATCTAAAAATAAGCATTGTATATCAGCCCAAAAATTGAAGGTCAAACTAAATTGGTTAAAAAATGTGTAGAAACATGGGGTTGGTAAAGGAGCGGATTGGAACTGGGACCATCGAAAGAATCACTAAGAGGTGCATTTGGAATTGGGCCAATAATAAGAATTTCTTCAGAAAAACCACACCAATGGGCACAACAGATTCTCCTCACGGAATGGTGGTACAATACCTCTTATCATGGAGCTACTAAAATGACATCATATGAAGCAATTTGTGGCGAAAAACCACTTTCAATCACTTCATATTTACTAGGTGTTTTAAAGTTTCAAGTAGTGGATCACACACTCTACACTAGAAAATCCATTCTTCACATCCTAAACGAAAATTTGGATATGGATAAAAAGAGAATGAAGAAACAATTGGATTTTCATCACTCTAAGCATTATTTTTCAATAAGGGGCCATGTGTTTCTTCACCTTAAATTCCATAAACAGACATCACTCAAAAACAAAACGACCTCAAAAATTAGCATCCAAGTTCTATGAACCCTATGAGCTCATCCAACACTTTAGACAAGTGGCCTACAAACTGTCTCTTCCAGTCCGCTCCAAGATTCATCTAGTATTTCATGTGTCTTGTTTAAACAAGGCCTTGGGATCAAAGTGAAAGGTGCAAACAATATTACATGAGCTTGATGAACAAGGCTCCATTTGGATTCAACCAGAAACTGTTTTGGATACTAAAGAGCGTTAATTGTGCTAGCGCATGATAAGTGAAGTATTTATCCAGTGGAAAGACATGCCAACTAAATATGTGAACTGGGAAACAACAGTGATCGTGCAACAATTTCCTTGTCTTAATCCTTGAGGACAATGCTTCTTTCAAAAGGGTAGGCAATGTTATGGTCCTACCATAACCTTCCTACTTTAGGATACCTAGGAGTTAGTTAATTGTTGTATGAAATCATCCCCTTTGAATAACACCCATTGGATTATAGGGGATACTTATTTAATCTAAAAGGGTCCACCTTAAAAGGTCCACTTCGTAGTTGGTACCCATTAGTGAAGGGACCACAAGTAGTAAGGGGTTTTTATATGGAAAATCTAGTTAAAGAGATATGAGACATTGGAATGTATATATATTGGGTTGTGTATTTGGAGATTTTCTCAAGGGAAAATTGCCCCACCTTAAGAGGCAAGTGAACATTGTACTATTCTTCACGTTATCAATATACAAGGGAATATTTACATATTTTACCTTATCATCTCTTGTTTATAGTTAATTTGCAATTATATTCTCTATATGCTTGATTGTGTTTCATTTATGAAAGCTTAAGGTGTCACATAGTTGGTTTAGATTGACGGACAGTTTGTTTGGATTGTTGGTTGTCATTGATGTCAACCTTTGGAGAATAATATTGTAGATTGATCTCAACTCTTAAAAATTGATGTCAACCCTTGAGTATGTCTGGTATCTCTAGAGGTATGGGTAAGGAACCCAAGTTTGGTTGAGGAATAATGCAATGAATATCAATGTATATGTATTTAATACTATTCTAGATGAATAGTACATGCCATGTCATTTCCGGGGATATGTGGAATGTCACATAACTCCTCAAGGTTAGAGAGTTATGGCCTTGTAAAGTTGGAGAACCCTCGTGAGTTATCTAGAAGCCCCTAGAAGATCAAAGAAGTCAAATTACTATAGAAACTCGTAAAATAAGTTGACTAGTCAAAGTGGGTGAATCTAGGAGTTAATCATGGATATAGTTGTTGCATTAAGAAAATAATTAAAAATAAATTAGTTGCAACAAGAAGTTGTGAGTTTGGTAATTATGGTAAAGTGGTTGTGATGAGAATATTGAACAGTCAAAGTGGTTGACCAAGAAATAAATTAAATAAAAAAGTGGTTGAAACAAGAAGTTAGTTAATGGAAAAGAAGCTATGAATTGAATAATTATATAAAAGTTAGTTGCAACAAGAAGTTTTGAGTAAAGAGAAATTATTTAAATAGTAAAGTAGTCAAAGTGGTTGCAAAGAGAAATTATTTAAATAATAAAGTAGTCAAAGTGGTTACAAAGAGAAATTATTTAAATAATAAAGTCATTACCACAAGAAGTGGTTAAGTGGAAAAAGTGTTTAAGTGGACAAAGTGGCCAAGTTTAAAAACTTGGCTAAGTGGACAAAGTGGCTAAGTGAACAAAGTTGGTTAAGTGGACAAAGTGGCTAAGTGGAAAAAGTTGTTAAGTGGATACTTCTAGAGGAGAATATCTACAAGTGATTGAGGTAACCAAAGGAGATCTAAGGAGAATTTCAGAGGGAAGGTGAAGTAAACAAGGCCAAAATTCAAGGGAGGATAAAGAATTTTGATGATGCTTTCTAAGGTATGTTATTTACAGGTCATCTCATCATTTTCACAATAAATTGTTTTATACTATGAATCAGATAGTAAAATATGGAGTTTGTTGAGAAAACATATCCAAGTAATTGTGATAAAAATTTTATCTTGTGGGTCGTTGTATTTTTGGAGTTGCACTGTGTGGAAAATAGGGTTTATGGCTAGTCCTAAAACTAGTCTAAAACATGTGTTTCGGGTAAAAATGTCATAACCTATTCATAACAAATTCAAATTTAGTATGACCAAATGTATTGGTTAGAGTATAGTCTTTAGTATTATGTGTACCATTTTGGGATCCGTATAGAAACTATTCTGTGTAGGGCATTCTCTACAAGTTCTCTCTCTACAATAAGACAAAATTCAGCAAGGTATGTCATTTTTTCTATAACTCATTTCCTGGGAGGTTCCAAGGAGTGAAACCTCGAGAAATTGAAGACAATACACTGAAGAACATTGTGCATTATTTTTAGATATTTATTCATTACAGGTAAACAATTATTATTATTGCAACTTAGGGTTGTTGACTAATCCAAAATTAGTCATGTGAGACTAAAGTAAAGTTTGATGAAAATGTTAGTTTCTTGTTGTTAAAGTTAATAAAGGTTTGCAGGTTTGTGATCATATACACCAGGTCTATTCAGAGTTACAAATCAAATTTAGATGATGAAATTGATCAGCGATTTTGGTTGAGGTATGTTACAGATAGAGGTTGTATAACAATGAGGTTGTGGCACATGGTTTGATGTAATGATTTATGGTGTTTGNGAAATTGAAGACAATACACTGAAGAACATTGTGCATTATTTTTAGATATTTATTCATTACAGGTAAACAATTATTATTATTGCAACTTAGGGTTGTTGACTAATCCAAAATTAGTCATGTGAGACTAAAGTAAAGTTTGATGAAAATGTTAGTTTCTTGTTGTTAAAGTTAATGAAGGTTTGCAGGTTTGTGATCATATACACCAGGTCTATTCAGAGTTACAAATAAAATTTAGATGATGAAATTGATCAGCGATTTTGGTTGAGGTATGTTACAGATAGAGGTTGTATAACAATGAGGTTGTGGCACATGGTTTGATGTAATGATTTATGGTGTTTGGTTATGGATAGTGTGATGTATTGCTCGAGACATTTTGATGGTTACATTGGTATATGCATTTGGTATATGGTTGAGGTACATGTTGGGTACTTGGTTGAGACAAGTAGTTAACGAGTTGACACATACATGAGGTGCATAGTTGATGATGTTGGTACATTGTGATGAGTCATAGTTGATGATGTTGGTACATCATAATGAGTCATAGTTGATTAGTAGTTGATGCATGATTGGTACATACATGGTACATGGTTGGAGGCACTTGTTAGTAGTATTGTTGACACATGGCTTATGGATGATGTAGAATACTTGTCTTGGTATATTATTAGAAGAACATATTGATCTTGGTGATGATTATGACTTCTTGTGATATGCTTGGTTCATGCACATATTGTTGATATTATGCATATGGTTGAGATTTGTCTTGGTGATTGATCTTGGTGAGTAGATATGATTTGGTTGATAAGATTGATGAGACATGTTGTTGTGATAGGTTGTTTGGACATGTTGTTCTGACAGGTTATTTGTACAAGTTTGATGCATGGTTGATTCACTTTTTTATGGTACATGTTGCGGTACAATTTGATACATGGTACATGTTGGCACATGTTATTGGTGCAGGTTGTTTACGGGTTATTGGTACAAGTTTATTACAGGTTGTTTCATGCCAATTTATTGGTACAAGTTTACAACAGTATATCTCACATTAACAGTGTGACAGTGGTTCCATCGTTCTACTTATATTTCAGGTAGGTTGGACGAAGAAAGGATAGGTGGTTGTAGCCACCTTTCAGTTGTATCCGAAGAGAATAAAGGTTGTATCCTCCTTCTTGTTGTAGCCAGAGAATTGGAGAGTTGCATCTTCCCTCAGGTTGTATCTTAAGAAGCTAGGGGGTTGGAGCCTCCTTCTAGTTGTAGTTCAAGAATTGGAAGTTGGTTCTTTCTTGAATGTAATTCTTGACATATAAGAAAATCATTATATGGTTTTCTCCCACATTGGGTTTCAACGTAAAGATTGGTGTACTGTGCATTGTGTGAATGTGTTGGTTATTGTTTATTATGCATCGATGAATGTTAATGCTTATGATACAGTAAGATATTGATGATGAACATATGAACATGGTTGAATAAGTAAAATAACATACTTTTTGGTTTAAAGGATTAATAATTGGTATAATTTCTCATTATTGATTCACCCCCCCTCTCAGTAATCCAACAATTGGTATCAGAGTGGGTTACTTCAAGAAACAATTTAACCACTAGAAAGAGATCATAGATTATTATGAGAATGGAGTAACATTGTTTAATGGTCAGAATGGTTTAAAGTATAAGATATCGAGTGGAAGGACGAAAGTATTTTTAAAGGCATAGGGTATGATATTTTGAAATTAGTTGTTATAGGATATGATAGTTCAAAAAGGGAAAAGACTATATCAAAGAAGGAATTGAATCAAAATAACAAAATTGCAATGTATTTCATTTTTGAAGGACTATATGATTCAGTAAAGGACAAAGTGGGCAAATGTTCATCAGCTAAATAATTTTGGGATAAGTTACATAATATATATTCTTCACCCATCACAGAGTCGGATAATGTCAAAGAATATGTGATGCAGGAGCATCATTAGAAAGAACGCAGAGAAATACCTATCAGTGTCTGGGAATCCGTATGAGACCTCGACACTGGGAGTTTCAGCCGATATTTTGAAATCCTCTTTAACTCAGTGCCGAAAAATCTTTGAGGCACGCTTGAGAAATCATGAGCGAAGTGGGAGTTTCCACTTTGGCTTTGGAATGCGACTGCACTAGGATGGTTGTGAGGTTAAGTTTTGATGTAGACAAATAGTCGAGTAGAACCCTAAGAGCCCTCTGAGATAAATAGAGGTTTTGTATACCCAAATGAGGCTGACTGTAGGGTAGATGTTAGTTGCAAGTTAGTAGGAGATTGAGTTTTCAGTTGTTGTTTTTTTTTCTATTTCGGTTATAGCCATTTTCACTTTTGAATATAACATAATAAAATTGATCCAATGCATGGGGTATGAACATTGTTTGCAATTTTCTTTTATTKTGTTTTCATGAGTGCATGRGTGAATTTCATTATGAGTGAATGGAACTGTGAATGTTAGGATAATTTTCAATTGTTTCTCTTATGTTGAAGTAGTGTATGGTGTGCACACAGAACGCAAGGAGTGCGTTAATGGGATCTGTTTCGATTCYGAAACTTAGAAGAGATAACATGAAACTTTCCCTTTGCAAGGAGTGCAAAGAGACTTGTACAAGGCATGCACAGTCATCCGCAAGAACCCAAAACCTTGTGTAAAGATCTGGTGCAAGGAGTGCACAGATTTGAGATTCAGCTAAGTGTCAAAGGGACTTTGCAAGAAGTCAAAGAACCAGAAAAGGATAATGCAAGGAGGGTGAGAGGAATTTATCCTGTCGAAATCCTCAGGGTCCGAGTTATCGAAATTCTAGAAGTGCAAGGAGTGCGTGGGAAGTAGAAGTCTCCATGAGACTAATATCAGAAGGAATAATAGTTTTCATAACGGTTAACGAGATCCAAGAAATAGAATCAGAGTAAGGAAAAAGGTTGAATCCTTTGAATCCTTCAAAAATCTTCTAAGTCTGACGAAAGCATAAGTTTAGGGGGTGAAAGATCTGGACCATCCAATCAACATCTAGATAACGAGGAGCAAGCATAAAGGAGGAATGATCTCATTTTTTTGGTATGAGCACAAGATAATCGTAGCCATCCATTTAATGTAAAGTACACTAGCATTAAAGATTTGAAGGCACACAGGAGGAACAAAGTCACAAAATTATGAAATCATCAGGATCGTCCATTGTCAAGGAGGACACGTGGCAAGAGCTCAGGGTTTCGCTAACTTGTGACTCGAAGGAGTCAATGTTTGAGTCGTGAGAACTCACAAAACATGAAATGATGACTTGATCTAAGCCGTTGATCAGAGGAGATATCTAGACTGTCACTCTAGTGCCATCGCAATTTAGGGTATCAGGAAAATGGAGGCAAGGAGACTCTCAAGTCCCGAAACGCAAAATCCTAATTTGATCACAGCTGTTGATCAAAGGAAGGATCTGAATCATCGATCCAACCCCATATCAATTTGAGGTATCAGGAGGACGGGGGTACTGAGACTTCAAAAGTCGTGAAATGCAAAATGCATATTTGATCATAGCCATCAATCAAAGAATGATCTGGACCGTCGATCTATAGTCATCACGATTTCGTCTATGGGGGGAACAGAGGTAGAATCACTCTCAGAGTTGTGAAATGCAAAATCACAACGCACCTTTCACTCAAGTGCATGGTCATTGCCAACAGTCAGAGAGAGAGGGCTATCACACACTAATCCCCTATTGGGATTTCGGTAGTCGGGAGAGTCAGGGAGACTCGCACCCAAAGGTGTGATACGCAAAATCACAAAACTCCTTTTCAGTTAGGCGAGTTGTCATAATTATGGTCACAAAAGGGAAGGGGATTAGCCCCTAATCACGTGTTCATAATCAAGGTCACATCTGAGAAGGGGTCAATAGAGGAGGCGCTATCTCCAACTCTGAGGTTTTTGTAGAGTGAAAAAGAGAATTTTATGGGTGTTTTGGAGCCTGCACCAGGAGTCGTGAGGACCTGTAGTTGACACGGGATGAGATCAGTGAGGTTTCAGAGATTCATTGATTCCAGAATCGAATATCCTGACTGGTAGGTCGCACAACCCTTAAGAGGGAAGGGTGTATGCATCAAGTGGTATCAGAGAAGAATTTTTTCTTGCAGGTAGTAGGCAAAGGAGAGGAGCGAAAATAAATCGGAGTTGTACCTTGTGTGTGTGACAGATATTCAACACAATGCTGCCAAGGAGATGAGGATATCAACCTTTAGCCAATTGATCTGTAGAAAGGGAGATGTGAGAACTTTGTGCAATATTAGAGGTAATGGAGGTAGCGCAGAGAAGAGAACCTGATACAGGAGACATCATCGATGAAGAGAGTGAGGAAGCTGTGGGAGAGAATGTTGTTGAAGAAGTTGCAGGAGAGGATGTTGTTGAAGAACGCTTACTGAGATTAGTTGCTATATTGGGAGGCAGAGCCAAGATAGAGGTCCCAATGTATGAAGAAAATTTATATGCTAAGGAGATGTTGGATTTTATAAGATCCATGGACAAACATTTCAACTATTAAGAGGTCGATGAAGAGAAAAGAGTGAAATAGGTTGTCACCAAGCTAAAAGGACATGCAACACTATGGTGGGATGAACTGCAGGCTCAGAAGAGAAGTAAGGGAAAACAAAAGATAAAGAGTTGGGACATAATGGTATCCAAGATAGAGGCTAATTTCATTCCCAAGGATTATTAGATCAATCTATTCAGAAAGATGAAGAACCTGAGATAGAAAGGGATGATGATTAAGGATTACACAGAGGATTTCTATAGGCTGAACATCATAATTGGACAAAGAGAGAGAGATGAAGAAAAAGTTGTGAGGTATATAAATGGCCTGAGATATGAAATCAAGGATGAGCTTAGCATGATGTCAGTATGAATAGTGGATGATTCTTATCATTTTACGTTGAAGGCAGAGGAGAAGTTGGCCAGAAATCAAAGCTAGTGAGGGAGAGGTAAGGGTCTCGTCCCAAACAAAAGCAAGGGAGCTACCCATGACAAGGCACATAAGTCTAAAGATGAGACTGAGAAACCACACAATCACTCGGAAAGAGGAGAAATTTCTCGAGGAAGATGGAGTGGCGGAAGAAATTCTTTCAGAGGAAGAGGAAGAAGAGGAGGAGGAGAAGTAAGATGCTATGCTTGTGGAAAGATAGAGCACACGTCTTGGGAATTTCCTGAGAAAAAGAAAGGAGGAGGAGGTTAATATCACATTTCAAAATCACAAAGAAGAGATGTTGAAGAAGAAGGAGCATAGGATGGAAGATCCCTAATGTTGAGGAGAATTCTCTTAAGACCAGAGGCAGAAGTTGAAAGGTGAGTGCAGAGGAACAGTCTCTTCAGAACAACTTGCAAGACTAAAGAAGGAGTATGCAAGGTGATAATTGATAGTGGGAGAACTAACAACTTAGTATCTGCAAATATGGTGGAGAAATTGGATATGGAGACAACTGCACATCCGAATCCATACAATGTCTCATGGTTGCAGAAAGGACACTAGGTAATGGTTACTAAACAATACTCGGTTGAATTTAAGATAGGAGGATATAGAGATGAAATTCTATGTGATGTAGTTCCCATGGATGTATGCCATATTTGTTTTGGAATACCATGGAAGTTTGACAGGAATGTCATTCATGATGGGAGTAAGAACACATACACCCTAGAGAAGAATGGTAGAACACACATGTTGCTGGAAATAGAGGAGAAGAAAGTAAAGGAGGAAGCCAGCACAAGCATACTTTTCATGAGTGGGATGGAACTCCTAAAATAAATCAAGGAAGAATAGGAGATGCAATTTGTTGTGGTGAGAAAACCCAGAGTTTTCCATAGAATTACTTCGATGGATGATTTGCCTGAAGAAGTTCAAGAATTGCTGGAAAATTTCACTGACATAGTGGTGGATGATCTTCCAAAATATTTCCCACTCATCAAAAGTATCAACCATCATATTTAATTTATACCAAGAGCAAGTCTGTCGAACAAAGCAACATACAGACTGACACCTCAAGAGAATGAGGAACTGAAGAAGCAAGTCCGTAAATTGTTAGACAAGGGTTTGGTTAGAGAGAGCTTGAGTCCATGTGTAGTACCAACTATGTTGAGTTCAAAGAAATATGGAGGATGGAGATTGTGTAGATTTCCTTTAACAAGTTCACCATCAGGTATAGATTTTCTTTACCAAGAATGGATGATTTAATGGACTCTTTAAGTGGAGAATTTTTTTTTTCTAAAATAGATTTGAAAAGAGGATATCACCATATTAGAATGAGAGAAGGTGATGAGTGGAAAATAGCCTTTAAGACAAATGAAGGTTTGTATGAGTGGCTTGTTATGCCATTTGGATTAACAAATGACCTGAGTACTTTTATGAGAGTAATGAATGAAATATTGAAAGATTTCATTGGCAAGTTTGTGGTTGTGTATCTGGATGATATACTGATCTTTAGTAGGACTAAAGAGGAGCATTTGAGGCACCTGAAATTAGTGATCAGGAAGCTGCAGGAGGAGAAGTTGTTGATAAATCTGAGGAAGTCCTCTTTTACGAAGACATAACGCATTTAATTAGGTTTTCGGATCTCTTCAAATGAACTAAATATGGATCCAAAGAAGGTGAAAGAAATCAAAGAATGGTTGTCACCAAGGAGCATGTTTGAAGTAAGGAGCTTCCATGGATTATCAAGCTTCTATAGGAATTTCATCAGAGAGTTCATTGGAATTTGTGCACTGATGATGGATACAGTAAAGAAGAAGAACAAACCTTTTAAATGGACAAAGGAAGTCGAGAGGATCTTCAATATACTAAAGGAGAAAATAACAGATTGACCAATTCAGGTCTTACCAAATTTTGAGAAGACATTTCAGGTGAGATGTGATGCAAGTGGAGTTGCAATAGGAGAAATTTTGAGTCAGGACCTTTTTCCTATTTCAATGAGAAGGTAAATGAGACCAAAAGAAAATACTCTACATATGAGAAGGGGTTTTATGCCATAATTCAAGCCTTGAAAAAATGGATACATTATCTTGTACCACAGGGTTTTGTCTTGTATAGCAATAACTAGGCTTTACAATTCACAACCTGACAAAAAAAATTGAACCAGAGGCATGCAAAATGGGTTTCGTTTATGAAAAATTTTACTTTTTTTATAACACATATCACTGGGAATGCAAACAAGGTTTTTGATGCATTAGGCAGGAGATGCTTGATTCTACAGAAATTCTAGGTGAAGACCTTGGTGTTTTAACACCTTAAGGACATGTATTGTGATGATACTGATTTCAAGGAAGAATATGAAGCATGTGAAAATCATGTGATAAGAGATAGAATCCAATGGACATAGTACATGATTCAAGAGGGATTGTTGTTCAAGAAGAATCAATAGATCATACCAAACTTCTCTATGAGGGTTAACATTTTGAAGGAAAAACATAGTGGAAGATTGGATGGACATTTTGGCCATGATAAAAAGTTTGCACAGTTGAGCAGTTCAGACTATTGGCCAGGTATGAGGACATAAGTGATAAAGTTCGTAAACAGATGTAGAATCTGCCAACATACAAAATGGAAAAGACAAAACACTAGATTGTATCAAACATTGCCAATACGAGAAAGGCCTTTAGATGCAATAAGCATGGATTTCATATTGGGATTCCCAAGGATGCAAAGAGGATTTGATTCCATATTTGTGGTGGTGGATGGATTTTCAGAGATGGCACATTTTATCTCATGCTAGAAGACCAGTGATGCAACACATGTTGCAAATTTTTTTTTCAAGGAAGTTGTGAGACATCACGACCTACCTAGAAGCATTGTCTCAGACAAAGACAAAAAATTTGTTGGTCACTTTTAGAGAAACCTGTGGAAGAAGTTGGAGACAGATTT
>JASDQU010508846.1:21186-32548 GCA_032191745.1 Picea mariana | reverse complement strand
GTACTAACCAAGCGAGCAAGCTTGCATATATCAGTTTCTTGTTGCTTTGTCTTAGGTAGGTGTATCTCTCTTTTTTTTGTTATACTTTATTATTGGTTGTTAGCCAGACTATCTGCTCGGTGGTGACTTGTGAGGGGGGGAACTTATCTTTGTCTTACAATCCTTTGCCTTCTCAAAACCCCAGGTCACTGGGGACGTCTCCCCTAGGCCTTACCTCCCTAAATAGAAAGAACCATCCCATTGAGGTGACATTGGGTGGGATTGGTTCCAGTTACGCCAGTTTGCCTCTTCAATCTCTAGCCTTTATTCTTACTACAAACTATGCGATAACATTTTGGCGCCATTGTCGGGTAACACTGAGTCAAAACCTCCTCAATACGACACTTTTCGGTAAGCCTTGCCTCTAGAGTCTTTACCTTACAAGCTTACCTGGGGACTCAACTTAGGGTATTTTCCCTTTCTTTGATGATTTCAAGCAAATTATCTGGTGACTCCACAAATGACGACCTATAGTGGGCGTCAATATATACCGTCATCTACTACTATGGCCTCTACAAATCCTGTCATCCCCATGAATTCTCACAAATGGTCTCATAAAGAACTCTTTGGCTCTTTGGACTTAGCAAACACCCAAGGGGGGTTACATGGTCTACCCAATAAGATCGAATCCTAGATACCTAAGCTTTCAGGATAAACTGGATCCTGTGGCAACTCTCATTGGACCAAGTTTTGTGAAGGGTTTTCATTTCACCAATCCAGACAAGAACACCCTGATGTCTTTACAAGGCTCTTTGAGAGCTCACTCACCAGAAGTTCCAAGAAATGGATTAACAAACTCCCAAAAGGAAGCATCAAAACCCCTGAAGATCTTGAACAGATCTTTAAGAAGAATTGGTGTGAAAAGGAAAGCATGGATTCCCTTTATTCTCAATTCCTTGAAGCCTGCAAACAAACAAATGAAAACGTTAGGGGATTCAATGATAGGTTCAATACTCTTCTTCAAAAACTTGAGCCCGTTTTCCTACCTAAGAGCATGATTCTCCAATGTTACCTCGATTCTTTTGAAGGGATCTTACAACTCACCCTCAAGAATCGTTTCCCTGCAAACCTAGGAGAGGATCAAGATGTTGCCTGCCAAATAAAAGAGAACCTCAAGTTTAGCAGCCTCACCCATCAAGTCAACCTTTTGAACAATGATGACATCTGGGAAAGCATGGAAGGACCAAAGCATGACCTCCTGGAAACTCCAGAATTGGAGGACAATGCTCCCTGGAGGAAATGGAGCACATGCTTCTCAAACATGAGGGATGTCGTAAATTTTTCAAAGCAACATGAACCATCTGAGGGTCTAAGTATAGCTACTTGTGAAAAAACTAATTTTGAAGACTCCTTATTCATCTTGACCATGCTAAGTCAAATCCAAGAAAGTCAAGATATGAGTGAACCCGTAATTGAGTACTTTGGCCAAACCAATAGGGACCTAGAAACGAGGTCTGAAGAGCCCCGGGTACATAATGGAACCAACTTAAGCACTAGTATCTCCTATATCTTGCAAAGGGTTAAAAGAATGCATGAAATGTTTGAAATTCCTTTTCTGACAAAGCAAGACCCGGATGACCAATTATCGTTCGAAGGGACTTCCACACTATTAAAAACTGGTCATTTTGAGCAAGATGAGCAAACACCCTCTTTCTTATTAACAGATGATCTTGGACCTAGTGACTATAACTCGGTGGATCCATGCTTGTTTCAAGATTGGCCCATTCTTCCCTTGACAGAAGAGGATACAAATTGGGGTGATTGTCCTGATGATACCTCTGACATCTCTGAAGATTAGAATGATTATTGTCCTACACAAGGAGATGTCTATTCAGTAAAGAAAGGAGTTGGTTTCGTTAAATGGGAAGAAAATGTTTTCAGGGACATTGAAGTCCATGACCAAATAAACAACATAGGCCATGTTATAGAAGGCCCCCAAATCTGCCTCAACATCACTCCTGAAGAACACCGAGAAGAAATGAAACAGGCAGCAAGGAAGGCTAGAACGGAAATAATAAACAATTTGGACCCTGAGTCAAGGGAGAAGTTGGCGAAACGAGAATTTCAGGTATATAGGCAAAAGAAACTAAACCAACCCGCCCTTACCATTCCTACAATGACTCAAAAAAAGCCTTGAACTTTGAACCTTCCTCCTCCTGAAACACCCAAGACCGAAAGGGAAGACTTGGACTTTGTCTTCGAAGGAGCATTATCCAAAATGCACGTGACCATCCCTCTAAAAGAAGTCATTAAGGTGCCATCTATTAAACATAGATTTGATAAATTCTTCACAAGGTTAGATGAACCTATGGGCCCTCCTATTATGTTACAAGCTGATCACTTTAGGGTCCAGTATGATGAACACCCGCCCTTCTTCATGACCTTGCTAATGAATAATAAAAGCCTTAACAATTGCATGTTAGATTCAGGGGCCGGTGCTAACATGATGTCTCTCAAGGTCATGCAACAATTAGGCCTGCAAGTCACACAACCTTACAGAAATGTGTGTGGCTTCGAATCTAAAGCCATACCCACACATGGAGTAGTTGAAAATGTGTAAATTTGCCTTAAAGAGTACCCCGAGAAAGTAATCCACATTGACATTGTGATAGTAGACGTTCCAGATGTGTGGGGAATGTTGTTGTCTAGGAAATTTTCCTCAATGTTGCATGGCACCCTTGAGATGGACCTCACTTATGTGAATTTACCATTGAAAAATGGAATAATAGGTCGTTTCCCAAATGTGTCAGTAACCGGAACCCATGTGCAAGAAACTAGTCACCCTGTCAAAAATAACAAAGCACATGAGCAAGTCATGGGAGATCTTCCTAAATATTCTCCTAAAGATGTGCCCTTTGCCAAAAAGGAAGATCAAATACAATGGCCCACAAAAGAAAGATACCTTAAACTCCTAGACAAGTATAAAGACAGGGAAGTCGGGACCGTGAAGTTGCAAAAAACAGGAGAAGGGGACATACTGATTCAACCTTGCTAGCAAGAAGTTTTTACATCATAATCCCACCCACCTCCCTCTGCACAATACACCAGGGTTGTTCAAGGAATGACCAATTTCAAAATTAGAGAGTGCAAGGAGGGGGACGTAGTATGGATGCGAGATACCAATAAAGGGGAGCCTAATAATGTCAATGGAAGTACTCATTTTGACTTGGCCCTTTCAAAGTTGGAAGAAAGTCAGTTAATGACTCTTATTACCTATCTACATTGGAAGGACAGAGACACATAGTGCCAGTCAGCGGGCTCCTCCTCAAACCCTACCAAGGTGGGGGGACATGACATGACAGGTAAGCACAGGTAAGTAGGTAGGCATTTATGCATTCATTGTACTATACCATTTGCATTGCATGATAGAGTAGTTTGCTTTACATTGCGTTATTCTAGATTTGTTTTATATACATATATATGATGGGGTGGAATCACCACCCCAATCGGTTACTGATGTTTGTTATTGACATCAAGCAGGTAAACAAGTTATGCCAGAGATGTTGAGGTTCTCATGCACTCTGCGGTGAGCACATGTCCCCGAGTTGGAGCCAGATGTTATCCCCCACTTTTACGGATAACTAGGAGATCATGTCTAGAGGTCCACAGATCCTAGACATGGAGTACCGGGAGCTAGATCGACTTTCACATGGCCCTGGAGGGCCCATCTTTTCTCATTTTTAACGCCTCTACTCCATCAACAACAACAACATCCATCACCATCGGCTTGTTCTTGCATCAGAGATGGTTCTTGCTCCATGAGGTAATGAGTCTGGTTATCATGGTATGTGTCACTTTGATCCTCAAAACCTTTGAATATCTGCATTTAATTCCTTTTGTTTCTAACAAATTCTTGGATCTTATACTTGCCCACTTGACCATGTATGGGGGGGATGACAAGATGCCCTAGTAAGCCTGTGTCCGTAGGTTTTGGTTTTCCACTAGGGGGATTTTTAAAAAAATCCATCATCTGCTCCCGTCATAGCATCACTTTTTCATCTTGCTTCCCGCTCATCTATCCCATTACACTTGTCTGGGCACTGGGTTGACCTATCATTTGAGGATTGTACCTTACCTCGTGGGAAGAAGGGGCTAAATGCCCAGAAGGTAAAATCAAGCTGGAGATGCTTCGCCCAGGGATCCCCAAGAAAGCAGTAAAAGGCTTCTCAGCAAGAAAAAAGAGGGACCCAATAAAAATAATAAAACAAGAAGTAATCAGAGGATAGGGGGTCTCATCACGAGCCAGCCTATTAGGTCCATGGGTATATAACAGTATGACATTACCACCAGCTGGTTACCACGCCATGGTAGTGACTCTTGGTTGCATGGCCAAGAGAAAGGGGGTCTCATCACGATCCAACCTTCTTATTTCTGTGAAAGTACTTGTGGGTAACGCTGCCACCACTGGTCACCACGCTAGGGCACTGTCCCCTGATTATATTCTTGAAGAAAAAGCAATAAGAATAAAGAATAAAAGGCATGAATTGGGCTTGGAAAAACTTGCATCCGGGACAGGTGCAACTCACCTTCTACAAAGGCACCCACAGGTAAAAACTTGCATCCCCTTGCTCTCACTACACCCATTTGCTTGGACATCCCTTATCCACATCACCCACTTACATGGCTCAAATGAAGTCTCTTCCGGAAACTTTCCTCTTCCAGTGGACACTAGCCCAATAGGACGCCCCGTCACTTTCCCCAAACTTGTATTGCAAGCTTGTATAATGTCTTTGAGCTTTTAACTGGGGTAATAGGGGTTTTATGCAAATGTTTAATAATATTGATGATTAGATGTGATTGGCATTGCTATGATCCATGTGAATTATGAGCCCATGGAGGGCATAGTTGTTGATGTGTAGGATCATGCCCGACGGATAGGTATTGTGCTGGACCGGTACACATGGGGAGATGATCAGTTCATACCTCCATGGGGCTGAAGAGCCCACCAGATGGATGATGAGACCCCAACAGGGGGCAGAGACCGGACAGAGGGGTTTGCACAGGAGAGAAGGAAGATGTCTTGCAGAGGCACCCCGACAAAGCTTGACCTAGGGGGATTGTGCCCTTTTCAGTGGAACATTAGTATTGGAAGGCCTAGGACGTCACCCTTCATGACCATGACATCACCTATAAGCATAGACGCTTTGGGAGACAGCTGGGGTAGTTTTGGCACATGTGGCAAGTTGGAGAAGCCCAAGGAGGACTAACATTTTTCTCCAGGATGTTGCATTTGCCCTAGAAGGGAATAACGTCACCCTAAAATGGGCGTGAGGTCTCTCTTTAGCTTGATTAGGGTTTAATTTTAAGCATTTAATGTAAAACAACATGATTTTTAGTATTTTGGCCTTGTCGGCCTTTTTATGACCTAAAAGTGAAATTAGGTCATGGTACTGTATAAATTGAGGGTTTTAACCTTCATTTTTTCATCATCTTTTCACTCACTCATTAGTGAGGTCTACAATTTGCGCTACACTTGGGTTCTTTCACTGAAATTGTGAGGCACACTTGTTGAAGGAAGGCATTTTTTGGATCTCTATTGGCATTTCTTGGCATTTCTTGATGGAAGGTGTTACAACTAGGGTTTGCTATGCTATTTCTTGGTGATATGTAAGTAAATTTCTGCAAAAATTCTTGATTGAATGGTTGTATTGTCATTTCTTACATATATTGTTATAATTTTGTTGAATAAACCCTAGGTGACAAGCACACATTGTAGGTCCTTGTCTCATGTCCCCGTCAAGATTTTCAGCTATTATTTGAAGAGAGAAAGAGCCTAGCTGTAGCTACACTCTTTTCCCCCTCTTTATTTGCTAGTTGTTTTTCTTTCTAAAGCTAAGAAGAAGAAGACACATCAGGGCCTATTTCTTCTACACTTCGATTGATTGATTTTTTCTAGGGTTTGTTGGTAAAGCCTTGTTGTAGCAACACATTGCCTTCCAAACCCTCTTGTCTTAGTTTTATGCCATTTTATCAGTTAGTCATCTTGCCATTATGTTAAGGAAAGAGGAGAGAGCACCGAGGCCTAGTTCCCCTATACCAAGGTGAGCCTCTCTCCCCTAGGTTTTTGACTTTGAGGCCTTTCCATAGCATCACCTCAAAGCTTCACCTTCTAGTCCTTAGCCTTACTATCTTCTTGATCCTTCAGCTCCTGCGTCCTCCTTTGACTCCATTAACCCTGGAAACACATTGATCTAAGACCAAGCTTGTGAATGTTATGACCAAAACCACTCTCAATACTTTGAATGAAACCCTAACTACTAACCCTAGCTTAAAAAAAATTAACCTTGTTAACCTACTATTATCGTCATCTCTTACTATTAATATCATTTGTGTAGCCATCGTTTTACTTTTGAGCAACTGAATGGTTGACTTGAGGGCATTACTATAATAAAGTGTTGATTGTTACATTGAATGCCACATTTTCTTAGCATTTATTGAAGAAGTGACACTATATATCATTGTTATTTCATAAACATTGACTTCGTCAATATTTATTATTCAATTGCTTATATATATATATATATATATATATATATATATCAGATGGGCATTAATGAAGTACTAATCAAGCGAGCAAGCTTACATATATCAGTTTCTTGTTACTTTGTCTCAGGCAGGTGTATCTCTCTTTTTTTTGGTTATACTTTATTATTGGTTATTAGCCGGACTATCTGCTCGATGGTGACTTGTGAGGGGGGAAACCTATCTTTGTCTTACAATCCTTTGCCTTCTCAAAACCCCAGGTCACCGGGGATGTCTCCCCTGAGCCTTACCTCCCTAAACAGAAAGAACCATCCCATTGAGGTGACATTGGGTGGGATTGGTTCCAGTTACGCCAGTTTGCCTCTTCAATCTCTAGCCTTTATCCTTACTACAAAGTGTGTGATAACATGTCCTCTTTTCTTTCCACCTTTCTCCACCCTCCCATTGAGGACTAGGTCTTGAACTTAATAAATTATGCTTGCCACTATCTGACGCCTTGTTTATTCTTAGGTGAATGTATCCCAAAGCTTATGAAAAGTTGTTAGATGTTGTCAAGCACTTACATCCTACAAAAAAACTTCTCATGGAGGTGAGAACTTATTTAGTGCATTGGGCACTAACTTCTCATCAATCTTCTTTCCATCTCTAAGCTCACTGATCTTCATAAGGTAACTAGTCATTGTGTCTAGATTACTCATGTGAGTATGGGTGATATTATTCTTTGGTAGCAACTTCTAGGAAACGTTAACACTCGTATACAAAGAAGTTAATGCATGATATATCTCCTTTATCGGTTTCCCCATGATATGAGCAATCATGTGATCCTTCAATAAATTCAAGGTGATCTGCTTGGCCTTAGTAAATTTCTTTTGATGTTGGGTCAATTATTGGGGATTGGTAGGAATTGTATCCTTTCCTTCAACTATGCTCCAAAGATCCATCTCTTCTATTGGCATATAAAAAATGCACTTCTAAGGGGTGAATTTGAAAGCTCCCTATAATCATTAACACTCTTTGAGATTGAACAAGTTCTCCATTCCTATCGTCACTTCAATCACATCTTTAAACAAAATATATCAATGAAAATTAGCAACCTATCATAATTGAAAATCAACCCTCTTTGACATAAAACTCACTCCAATCACTAGAGTTTCCTAGGCATCACACTTGCTAGCCCCTTAGTGGTCCCGATGCTTCTCGCAGGCATGGATTTCATCCAATCACTTGGAGCTTTGCAGGAATTAAATCCCTTTAAATCATTCATTCTTAGCTTCCTCTCACAGATCATTGAATTCTCCAAATATTTGATAGAAATTTCAGTGACAAAACTTTGAGACCATCTCAAAATTTCATCTTATGAATATGGATCTACACTCATGGATTTAAAACCTTACAATGACACCTGAAAACTTTTGAAACACCTATCAAAACTTCAAATATGCATAAATTAAAACATTGTATGGAAGATTCAAGAGTGTAGACACCACATATCAAGAGGTTACATTAAACTGACAGTAAACAGATATTAGATCTACAAAAGAGAGATTTGAAAAATCAAACCAACATACTAAATCTACAACAACAATCACGTGACATATTTCTATTACTATGAAAAGAAGATCTATTGTAGCATTCCCAAGCCAAGATGCTAGGAACATTGCGTTTTTCATTGATTTTTATGTGTTTTTTGGTTGTGGAATTTCGTCAAACACTTTGCATATTTATGTCTCATGAGTTGCACTAGGGTTTAATATGATGGTTTAATGTGTGTTTGCAACCAATAATCAAGAAGATACATCAATGGAATGTACTCAATGAGATGCAAGATCAACAACACAAGAAATAACCATAAATACCTCAGATCTGATTTATTAATAATAGATCTTTGACCTCATACAAAATGGTGCAGATCTGGAATACATATAAGTGAATAGAGTGTTGGGATGATCAAGCCTCCAAGATACAAAATAGAAGAAGATCCAGGCTTCCAAAATCCTCTCCAAGCTTAAGACCAAGTAGCACTGCAATCCAATGGATACCCTCCTATATGTGATGCCCTCTCTCTCACAATGCACAAGTCCTGACTGGAATAGATCAAGGGAAGTATGGCCTCCTCTCCAATGGCCTCAAAGCACTGCAAAAATCCCTGAGAAGGTTGATCTAATGATGGCAAGAAGGTATGAGAAGTCTCAAATCAATAGATCAACTGGAAGACCCCCAAACCATAATGTCTCCAATGACAAATGCGCCCTCCTAGTTGAACCAAGTCAATAATTCAGCCTCCACGAATATAGTTGTCAAATCCCCTGAGAAAGATGCCAAACTGTAGATCAGGCCAAGAGAAACCCCCTGGAAAATTCTCAGGATGAAAGACGAAGAACTGACCCGCCAAAAGTTTGAATCCTCAATCTGCAGTGCGTCGTCCTCTTCTCCATCTCGTGCCAAACTCCAATAAATAATATGACAGAGAAAAACCCTCCCAAAGAGGCTAAAGAAGGCTCCCTAGACCATACCAAGAATACCCAAAACCTCCTTTTCCCATAATCCTCTTCTTTCCAGATCGAGCTATTCCTCTCAAGATGGTGCGCCCTCCTGCTGAAAACCCCCTATAGTTGCACACCCCTTCTCTTATGTACCTGTAGTTGATGTAGAATCCACCTGTGACTGAATATATCTGATATGGAATGTTGAGGGAGGAATATTTCACCTTTGTGACCATGCTTGGACCAGGTTGGGTGGGATCTTTAACCATCGAGTTGATCTCTAGGGTTTGTTAAGTCAAAACCCTCAAAACCCCCAAGTGCATGGGCTCACTAGAAAGAAGACAGATATCAATTGATAAACAACATAATGAGAGAATAGAGGCCCCTATCTCTCTTTTATCCTCCCTGCTCACCTTGTCTCTCCAAGTGACTTTTACTTTATTTAATTATTAATTAATTAATTAAATCACTTTGATTAATCAATTAACCATTTTACCTCTAAAAAGTGGTGTATCCCTCCTTGTGGCTTCTCTGGCCACTGAAATTCGCTTCTCATCATCCTATCCTATAGTGTTATTCCTATCAATTCCGATGAGATATTACACTAAGAGGTTCCTCCAAGTATTATGCTCGTATGACCTCCTTAGTGAATTTAATTAACATATAGCCCAAAATAACTCAAAATTACGGAAATCGTCGGAATGCAACGGAACCAAAGCCAACTTGTGCAGAATGGATCATGATGATGAAATAAGATGAGCGATGCAAGTTGGGCCTAATAAAACCCCTCAATAGCTCCTGTAATCGCTATCACCCCCGTCTGGCTACTTTGGTCAGCATAACACTCTGTAATACAATGGTGTCCAAAAGTGGGGACATTACAGTCCTCCTTGCTAGAAAATTGCTTGTCCTCAAGCAATAAATGAGTCAATCCACATATAATATCGGGGTCCCATGTCCACCTGTGGGATTCATCCAAAGCTAAACTATCACACACTCTACCCCCTGGATCCCATATCAAGAAGTGAACTGCAATACCCTGTGAGACGTAATCCTATAACATATCAACACCATGAGTTTCCTACAAATGACACATGGCCTCAACCCGGAATGAGTCTATCCTCCATGTCCATACCAATACCAACACGGTCTCTACCAACCGAACATGTTGGTACCATAGTGAGGTACTACAAGACCTTAATGAATCACCTTCAAGTGACATGCTCCCCTCAATATTTGAGCTCAATGGAAAGTAAAAGTGACCTTTCCCTTCAAAGATCCACTCGCCTCTGTCAGTCGATGAAATGCTTAGCCCTCCAATCCTCGGGTCCCATGCTAGTCTCTGCCTAGGATCACCACAATGACGTTGCACTACTCCAATCATGACTGCATGCTCATTGTATACATACTGGATTCCCCACTCCTGGGTCCTCATGCTGAAACACCTGTGAAAATTGGACCTATTGTCAAGAAGTTGCACCTGTAAAAGTATCTCTCTGGGAACAACATCTTCCCAACCATCTCCATACTCGATCATGAGTATTAATAGGGAGAACCTGTCTCACCTCATAGTACAATCCCCTACAAATCCTCTCAAAACCATCTAAGAGTGAAGTATGTTGCTCTCTAGCGGAACCTGGCCCAACATAAGATGAAACAACCTACTAACCAAATGGACTCCCAGATCCCATAGAAAAATTGGAAGTTCATCACTTCCAATCCCCACTAACTGCTCATGTGTCATATTGATAACTATCGGAAGCCCTCCATGCTCTAAAATATCCCTGATCCAACTGATATGGATATCTATTGTTGAACTACGGTTTTTCCACTGAAATATGATACTCTGGGGGTTTCTGAATGCATTTGAGTTAATGTGTGAACATGCTTGGTTATCTTCGCATGTGTGTTTCAATTCATTAAGTGTTTTAGCAGTATAAAGATAATGCATGCGAAAGAAGGATAACACAACTCACTGATATATATAATGAGGAAAAAGCAGGAAATACAATAATAAGTTGGAACAAAATATACTAATCGTCAGTTAGATCTCATGAATTGTGACTGGAATACAAATCAACTAACAAGAAATACTCGTGATCAATAGAATGAATGTTGGTCTGCGCATGCACGGATAGATCGGCAAAAAGTAGTCTGGCAGCTCACAGTAACTGCTGCAGGATCTAGAAAACTCGCCCTGATGGCGATACTCATCGGAATGAGATGGAAACTATCTCAAAAGAAGTTCTCTGCCCTCTAAGTTGATCCTGATGACTGTTGGACTGAAGATTCGAGCTCAGAAGCTATGGATGTCACCCCCTAGGTGTTTGCGCACCTTCTGGGTTGTGGGAGTGTGC
>JASDQU010508846.1:0-20028 GCA_032191745.1 Picea mariana | reverse complement strand
ATTTGGCTACTTTGGTAGGCATAACACTCTGTAATGTTATAATGTCCCAAAACGGGGACATTACAGTCCTCCTCCTTGCCGGAATATTGCTTGTCCTCAACCAATAACTGAATCCAACTAAATATGATATCGGGGTCCCATATCCACCTATGTGACACAAGGTAGACTCCCCTCAAGATGTGGCCTCTCCAAGTGCTCACCACGGATGACACCCACATGCTCCTGATGAGTAGAATGATCAATGGCCAAAGAATCTCAGTCAACTCCCCGAGCAACCACTCTACTCGAAACTCAACTCCATCAAACGCTGAACTACTAAGCACTCCAATCCCCGAATCCCATATCAGAATGTGAACTGCAATGCCTCGTGAAATATAATCATGTAACATATCAATACCATGAGTCTCCTGCAAATAACACATGGTCTCAACCCGAAACGAGTCTATCCTCCAAGTCCGTACCAACCCCAACACGACCTCCACCAACTGAACATGCTGCTGCCATAGTGAGGTACTACAAGTGCTCCCTCCAATACTGAAGCTCATTGGAAAGTCAAAGTGACTTCCCCCTGCAAAGATCCACTCGTCTCCATCAGTCAATGAAATTCCCATCCTTGTAATCCCATGATCTCATGCTAGCCTTTGACAGGGACCATCACACGGACGCTGCACTACTCTAATCATGAGTGTCTACTCAAAATATACATACTTGATCCCCCACTCTTGGATCCTCATGCCGAAGTACCTATGAAAATTGGGCTTGTTGTCAAGAAGTTGAACCTGTAAAGGTATCTATGTGGAATCATCATCTACCCAACCACCTTCATACTCTATCATGAGCATCAATAGGGAGAACATGTCTCGCCACATAGAAAAAGTCCCTGCAAGCCCTCTCAAAACCATCCAAGAGTGAAGTATGTTGCTCTCTAGCCCAACTTGGGCCATCATAAAATGAAACAACCCACTAACCAAATGGACTCCCAGATCCCATGGAAAAATTGGAAGTTCATCCCTTCCAATTCTCACTAACTTCTCATGTGTCATACTGATAACTGTCAGAAGCCCTCCATCCTCATCCCAACGAGAATTTGAATCTATGTCACCCTTTGAGATATCTTCTATCCCACGACATAAGATTATCACCATCATGCCCAAGGTCTCAACTGTCTGTCTCTGATGATCCATCCCTATCCTGTTGTATTCAATAAAGACACTCTTGTCAGGTGGTATCGACCTACATACTCTTCATGTCCCCTACCACTGTCTATCTCCCCTTATGTCGTTGTCAGTGATGAAAGTATTGGGAAAAGCTAACAGAAACATTTGTAACCGAATGTAGGACTAGAAAGTATCATATGCTTTGGTCAATACCTAGGATTGGACCAAAAACTCATCCACTAGCACCCATGGTGAATAATTGTCTAAACTCCAACTATCGAATGCAACAATAGATAACTCCACAAACTATTGGTCAATCACCCTCCCTCCATCATCACTCGGATAGTTGTTGCTACTGTGAAGGTGATCTCCCAAAACTATGTGTTGCTACAAGGGGGAGGAATCTCCATGCTCCATTAAGTGTGACTCCTCCCTGCAATCCAATGCATCCCCATGAATCCCACTGTACATCTCTCTCATCATATGTCCAAGGTGTACTTCCAGATCAACCCCTGTGTGGATATCAACCAATCCTGGAACACAAATTGAAGTGTCCTTGTAACTCCCCCTGGCTCTGGAATCCTCATGTGTATGTGTATGAACGATTGTCTCAAAACTACCATGAATGGTGGCCCCTGTGACACCTGGACATCCTCCAACAATGTAACAAAGGAACATATTTGACTCATGTCGAGATAGATATAGTGTATCTCTGACCAGTCTCCTCAAGGATCTCATCTAATCTGGACTCTAATTCTTGAAGGGTTGTCTGTGTCCCTTCCAAAAATCCTCGTGTGCTCACCAACTCATGGGTGAGTCAGTCCACCTCAACCTCCAGCTCCCTCAGTGTCCTGTGATACATCTTGCCAATCTCCAATAGGTAATCTCTACCCATCAATAATTGTCGATAGTCGGCCCTCATCACAGTCACTCTCTCCATGAGTGCATGGAAGTCATCAATGGCAAATACCCTATCTGAACTATCATGTGCCATCGAGGCCCTCCAACAAAAACCTGCCACCAATGCATGTGTATCATCAATGCATCTAGTGACTACCATGATCATGTCCTCACTGACTCTCAACTATCATGTCAAGTGTCGTGACCCCTGATCACAACCCTATTGAGGTGCAACCTCATGCCTCTCACTGCTAGTGTCAATAATAGAATCCTCAACAACACACTCCTCAAAAGATAAGGTATTGAACTGCCCACTATCCCCTATGCTACTGAGTTCTCCTGTATGCCACTGCACGCCATCACCAACTGCGACCCCCATATGAATCTCACTGTATCCTGTATGGACAACTGTACCCTCCTGTGCACTCACCCTACTAATATCATTTGTGGTCGGATCCCATACAGATGTGTCCAGACACGTGCTATGGTCATCCCAACCAATAAGGAGTGCATCCTCATCACTATAGATTGATCCTGGGAGTAAGTGTCCCAACAAGCGGTCAGTCTCCACAACCTGGTCCATCAATGAAATCTCCAAGAGTAGTGACTCACACTCCTCATACTAATAGGTGTGTGTAAGGTCAACTAACTCCAAGCTATACCTCTCCTCTTAGGTCTGTAGATCCATATGTCCCTTGTGTACAATCCCCACACAAGGATCCTCTACCATATCAGGAATGACACTGATATCCTCATGTGTCATGGCTAGCATAGGTTACTGAGAAGATGAAAAATCTGGATCGCTCGTCATAGGAAGCTCATCAACCTCCATACATGAATTCCTAGAAGCCACTTCTACACCCAAAGGTTGGTCATCAAACCACCTAATCTCATCACGTCCAAGTGCCAACACATATGAATCCTCACAAGTGTCATCGCTATGCTAAAGTGTTGAAGTCTCAACACTTCCTGGTAGGGAAGATGAAGAACATGCGCTATCATCCTGTCCATCCAACTGCCCCTCAGATGCACATGAGTCACTAGCCTCATTTGACTGCTCTAAATAGGCATCTGTGGTTGCATTTTCTTTCACATCCTCATCCTCACTGTCATAGTGTACCTCAACAATGGACACCTTCCCCTTCTTGTCCCCAAATAGTTGGGTTTCATACCACTCAGGATGTTTGATGGTGCAAAACTCCTTGAATGACATGTTTGCATGAAATTCTGTACCAAGCTCTTGATATTGTCTCAAACAATTTGCAAACTCCTCATGTCCTTTTTGTCCTGTTTGTTTCCCCTTTGAACCACTAGGCCCTCCTGCGACATTGGCACCTATAATGCTCATGCTATGCTAGAGCATCTGTGCACTAAGGTTCATCTGTTGTATGGTGGTCAACATGTCTCTTTGTCCCCTAGCTAGGTCATTCAACATGGCCTGCGTACTGTCAAAATGTATCTCGAGGCCTTTCTCCCTTCCCTGGGGTGTCTCACATCTGTCACCCATAGTCCCCTCTATCTCGGCCTCTATGTTTGAACTGATATGCTCTCTGTCATCTACCTCTGGCTGTGTATCTGATTGAGTGCGGAAGGGGGCATAATACCTTTGGTTTCTATCTCTCCTATCTCTGCTATGACCTCTGCGGTACTGAATGTACTCATCCCCAATATGTCCTCGACCCTCTGGGTATTCTTCACTTGTTCTCGGAATCATGGGGTCATGAGAAGCACTTCTTCACACGCTGGCAGGAAGAAGGCTCAGATACCACTAAAATATCCTTGATCCAGCTGATATGGATATCTATTGTTGAACTACGGTTTTGCCACTGAAATATGATACTCTGGGGGTTTCTAAATGCATTTGAGTTAATGTGTGAACATGCTTGGTGATTTTTGCATGTGTGTTTCAATTCATTAATTGTTTTAGCAATATAAAGATAATGCATGCGAAAGAAGGATAACACAACTCACTGATATATATAATGAGGAAAAAGCAGGAAATACAATAATAAGTTAGAAGCAGATATACTAATCACCAGTTAGATCTCATGGATCGTCACTGGAATACAAATCGACTAACAAGAAATGCCCTTGATCAGAAGAATGAATGTTGGTCTGCGCATGCATGGATAGATCGACAAAAATCAATTTGACAGCTCACGGTAATTGCTGCAGGATCTGGAAAACTCGCCCTGATGGCGATACCTGTCAGAATGAGTTGGAAACTGTCTCAAAAGAAGTGCCATGGCCTCTAGGTTGATTCCGATGACTGTCGGACTGAAGATATGACCTCTGAAGCTCTAGATGTCACCCCTTGGGGGTTTACACACCTCCTAGGATGTGGGAGTGCGCCCTAGTGATTCCTCTGACAAAATCTAATGATGTATGGCTCAAAATGATCGTCCTAGCCTCCTATGTAATGGGTCAGGAGGGTTTCCTCGGATTTGCTCCAGAATGTCCCCTGGAACCCGAAATTTACATCCTCAAGAGTTTCACCCTAAATGAATGTTTTCTGCTTTCTGGGAGATTCCACCATCAAAAACTGAAGACGTGGCTCATTAGGTGTGCCCTGGCTAGATCTCTAATGGGCCAGAAGGAATCAGCCAAATACTGAATCGTCTCAAGTGGGCATACAAACCATCTCTTAGTGTGCCCTAGTGATTCCACCGGTGGAATCTAACGATGTATAGCTCAAAATGATCGTCCTGGTCTCCTCTGTAATGGGTCGGAAGGAATTCCTCAGATCTTCCCCGGAATGTCCCCTGGAACCCCAAATGTGCTTCCTCTAGAGCTATGCCCTAAATGAATGTTTTCTGCTTTCCGGAAGACTCCACCGTCGAAAACTGACGACAGATGGTTCAATAGGTGCACCCTGCCTAGATCTCTAATGGGTCGAAAGGAATCGACCAAATCTGAACTGTCGCAAGCAGTTGTACAAACCCTCTCTCAAACACTTGCGCCTTCACTGGCTGAGCTGTGCAATCACTGAACTGGACACTGTAATGCACGGTAAAATACTTGGATGGTATCTCCGATAGGCTAGGGTGTGTCTCTTAACACCGAAACCGATCAATCGTGGTGGTTTCCTCCAGAAATCCACAAAAAAACAAGGGGGTCGATTTCCTCCTCCTCTCCAAATATCTCAACATCAAATCATAACATAATTCTCAATTAGATTGCTTTACCCTTCTTTTATAGCTTTCTGAAACCCTAATTCGTTGTTGACCTTTTCCCTCCAAGTGTCTTTTACTTTATTTTATTATTCCTTGATTAAATCACTTAATTAATTAATTGATTAACCATTTTACCTCTAAAAAGTGATTTATCCATCCTTATGGCTTCTCCGGCCACTGAAAGTCACTTCTCATCATCTTATCCTGTAATTCTCTTCCTCCTGATTCCATTGAGCTATTACACTAAGAGATTTCTCCAAGTTATATGCCCATTATGACCTTCTTAGTGAATTTAATTAAGATATGACCCATAATAACTCAAAATTACAAAAATCATCGGAATGCAACGAAACGAAAGCCAAGTTGTGCGGAATGGATCCTGATGATGAACAATGCAAGTCGGACCCAATAAAACCCCTCAATATCTCCCAAACTCTCTGTCACCCCTATCTCGATACTCTGGTGGGCATAACACTATGTAATGTTATAACATTACATGCTCATCCCCATGAGAATCCAGATCTGTGTCGCCCTCTGAGATGTTTGCTATCCCATGGCCTACGATGCTCACCATCGCGCCCAAGGTCTCAACTGTTTGTCTTTGATGATCCACCCCTATCCTGTTGTATGCAATAAAAGCACTCCTGTCAGATGGTCCCAACCTATCAACTCTCCTTGTCCCTTGCCACTGTCTATCTCCCCCTATGATGTTGTCAATGATGAAAGTGTCGAGAAAGGCTAACAGAAACATCTGTAACCAACTGTAGGACTGGAAAGTATCATATGCTTTGGTCAACCCCAAGGATTCCACCAAAATCTTGTCCACCGGTATCCATGGTAAATACTCACCTGTAGACATCACTGAACCCTAATCATCAGGTACAACCCGGGGTAACTCCTCAAACTATTGGTCAACCAATCTCCATCCATTGTCGCTCATGCAACTGTTGATATTGTGAAGGTGATCTCCCAGATCTATACACTGCTGCAAGGGAAAGGAATATCCATGCTCTACTAAGTACGTCTCCTCCTTGCAATCCAATGTGTCCCTCTGAATCCCATTATACACCTCGGCATGTCTCTTTGAACTATCACTCACCACTGTATGCTCCTGCATACTCATGTAATCTCTTGTATACTCCTGCAACATCATGGATCCTGGGTGTACTATTGGGTCAACCTCTACATGAAAGTCAACCAATCCTGGAACATAAATGGAAGTGTCCTCATAACTACCCTTGGCTCTGGAGTCCCCATGCATATGTGAGTGCTCGACTATCTCAAAGATCCTCGTGGAGGGTAGCTCCTGTGACACATGGACATCCTCTTGTGTCTCTGAATCATATCTATCCATACTCATCAGTGATCCTGGGTAGTCCTCATGCTCCTCCATCAACTGGTGCTCCATTGCTAAACCACCAACATCCTCTAGCAATGTGGCTTAAGGATATATCTGACTCTCTACTAAGATAGAGGTAGTGGATCTCTATCTAATCTCCTCAAGGAGCTCCTCTGATCTGGACTCTGATTCTTGAAGGGTTGTCTGTGTGCCTTTCAAGAATCCTCATGTGCTCCCCAACTCATGAGTGATTTGGCCCACCTCCAACTCTTGCTCCCTCAGAGCCCTGTGATACATATCACCAACCTCCAATAGGTAGTCTTTGTCCATCAACAATTGTTGGTAGTCGACCTTCATCATAGTCACTCTCTCCCCCAGAATGTGAAATTCATCCATGGTAAATCCCCCATCTGAACTATCATGTGCCATCGATTCCCTCCAACAATAATCTGCCAGAAATGCATGTGTGTCATCGATGCGTCTAGTGGGTGCCATGATCATGTCCTCACTGACTGTCAACTGTCTAGCCAAGTATCGTGACTCTTGATCACAGTCCTATCGAGGTGCTACCTCATGCCCCTCACTGCTAGTATCAACCCTGGAATTCCCAACAATATTCTACACAAAAGATAAGGCATTGAATTGTCCATTGTCCACTGTGCTACTGGGTCCTCCTATATGCCACTACACACGATCATGAACTGCTACCCCCATACGAATCACATTGTATCATGTATGGGAAGATGTATCCTCCTGTGCACTCACCCTGCTACTATCATATGCACCTGGATCCCATACAGATGTGTCTAGACACGTGCTATGGTCATCCCGACCAATAAGGAGTACATCCTCATCACTGTAGACCGGTCCTGGAAGTAAGTGTCCCATCAAACTATCAGTCTCCCCAACCCTATCAAATAATGGAGTCTCCAAAAGAAATGACTCTCTCTCCTCATACCGATAGGTATGTGTAAGGTCAATTTTCTGCAAGTCATGTCTCTTTTCCTGGGTCTGTAGATCCATATGTCCCTGGTGTGCATCCCTCACACAAGGCTCCTCCATCATATCATAAATGCCACTGATATCCTCATGTGTCATGGCTATCATAGGTGTCTGAAAAGATGACAAATGTGTCACAATCATCATAGGAAGCTCATCCTCCTCCATGCATGACTCCCTGACAGCCATGTCTACACCCAAGGGTAGGTCATCCGACCTCCTACTCTCATCATATCTTAGTGCTAACTCATGGGAATCCTCACATGTGTCACCACTATGCTGAAGTGTTGAATCCTCAATACTTCCTGATGTGGAAGATAAGAAACATGTGCTATCATCCTGTCCATCCAACTTTCCCTCTAATGTGCAAGAGTCACTAGCCTCATCGGACTGATGTAAATAGGCGTCTATGGTTGCATCCTCCCACAACTCCTCATCCTCATTGTCATAGTGCACCTCAACAATGTGCACCTTCCCTTTACCCCTACATCTGTGGTCTGGCTCCCAAGGCTCTTTGCAACTGTAGCAAAGCTCCCTGCACCTAATGGGTGTAGTGTTAATCTGTGCTTCCCTCCATTTAGCTGATCTGGCTCTGTTTTTCTCTGATATGTTGACCCAATATGTAACCTCCTCTTTTCTCCACCTAGGATTTTTTATGGATATAAATTGTTGGAGTGTTACTTTAGCCCTAAATCCCTCACTAAGCGTGTCATATTCTCATTCACAACATACAATATCTCCAAAAAATTCCTTAGTATCCATCTCCATTGTATTTCTGTAAGTGGTAATCCCCATTGGCTGGGAGGATCAACGCTCTGATACCACTGTAATGTTCCCAAGCCAAGATGCCAAGAACATTGTGTTTTTCATTGATTTTTATGTGTTTTTTGGTTGTGGCATTTCGTCAAACACTTTGCATATTTATGTCTCATGAGTTGCGTTAGGGTTTAATATGATGGTTTAATGTGTGTTTGCAACCAAGTTTGAGTTTTTGGTCAGATATAGAGTTGACCAAGTCAAAGCAGCCATGACTTACTCCATGAAGTCAGAAAACAAGTTAGATGGAGCTTCTAACTTCAGAGCATGGAAGACAAGGATTGACCTCATCCTTGCCAAGAATAAAGTGCTAGATATCGTGAAACCAGAGTTTGAAAAAGGAATAGAGAAGGAACCACAAAACGTTGCAGTTATGGAGAAGTTCAAAGACGGTGACATCAATGCTATGAGTATCATAGTGGAATCTATAAAAGACCACTTGATACCCTACATCTCCCATCTTGACTCACAAAGAATATGTACGACACCCTAACAAACCTCTTCTCAGTCAGAAACATTGGACAAGTAATGAGTCTGAAGAATGAGCTTCGTGAAAAGAAGATGAATGATGATGACAACATAACATCATACTTTGTGAGAATCTCTCAGTTAAGAGATCAACTACAAGCTATTGAAGAGATCATTTCAGAGAAGGAATTGGTAAACATAGTACTCAATGGTCTTCCTAAGACGTGGGATGCATTTTCCGCAAGCATGAACACAAGGAAGGAGTATCCTACATTTGAAGAACTTTGGACTTGTTGTGCTCAAGAAGAATATAGGATCAGTGCAAAAGAGAAACCCCAAAATAAATACGATGATCAAGCCTTCACAACAAGATTCAATAATTTCAGGAACAAAAGGAAGCTTGGTTCAAGGAGGAAGCCAAATCAAGAGAAAGATATTTCAGAAATACAATGCTTCAACTGTCGAAAATATCGCCACTACAAGAATCATTGTCCCGAGCTAAATAAAAGGAAGGAGAAACACGAAGCATCAGTTCCTGAAGAAAAGGAACCTACAAAGAAGACTAAGTAGGATGAAAGAGACTTCTTCTTCTAAAGGTAACAATACTCTTCTTAGTTCTTGTACATATCTTGTTTGCATAGTCTCTGTACATATCTTGCATATCTATCTCTTAGAAGATAATATGTTCCAAGAAGAACTATACTTATGGAAGATAAACAAGATAAGGATTGCTATCATTATACAAGTCAGACAATATACATGAAAGGATGAAATACATCAAACAAATCATGTGGAAGCTATTACAAGATAAGTCGAAATCAGAATCAATCATGAAGAGACTTAGAAGTAGCCAAGATAGAAGGAAGTCAACAATCAAGAGAAAAATGGAGAAAGACTTATGACGTTTTGCAAAAGACAATAAGACGGAAGCGTGGACTCTGTTCGATGGAGGGAGCCGATTATATATTGCAGAAGACAATAAATATGCAGATGGAAGCGTGGACTCTGTTAGACGGAAGGAGCCGAGTATATATTTCCAAAAGAAAAACATGCACTCATACATGAAGCAAGGATTAGGAGGGAGCTAATCCTATGATCCATTGAAGATGATGAAGTATATATCCATGGTATCAAACATGAAAAGCAGTACGTGTTCAGTTCGACCATAGAAGAAGACTTCTTCGAAGAGAAGCCTTAAAGTATCCCTGGTTGTCCATCCACATCTGTGATCCTATGATGAAAGAAAGAAATGGAATCTTTAGGTCATGGAATCTATAAGAAACTCCATGGACCCAAGAGCTAAAGAAAAACATGAGGAAAAGCATGAAAGAATCCAAGAAAGAAAGAAAAGCCAGAACAACCAGTCATTGTATTAAGAACCACAAGATTACCAGCCTGATATGAACTCACTAAAAGCAATCAAGCAGAGGAATTGAAAATTATGACGAAGAACAATGTATATATGCAAGCATTGCAAGATCCGGAACTAGAGGTTCTCCCAGATGGAGGGAGAAGACTATGACGATTACTTGTTCCAGTAAACCAGACATACCTCTATATGAGTCATTATATCATCTGCAACATCCATGGGTTGGAGTTCTACATCAGATGAATGCAAAGACTGTTATCCAGAGCAATTGAACAAAGAGGGTATGAAGAGCAACCTCAAGACTTTGAGGCATACCAGAAAGAGACCCTTGTATGCAGATGGAAGAAGATAACTTGATGGAGAACCTCCAATGCATAGCAGAAGCGTGGTAAAGATTTTTCTATAACAGAGATATTGTATCAAAATGATTACTCAGAAGATCAGAATGATGGATTTCCAATCCATGACAAAGATCTCATGATGACAGAAGAAGTGCCAGATGGATATGTTCCATTCTAACCCTTGCCACGATGTTGTGAGCTAGTAGGAACCAAGAGGAATCCAACAATGATATAGCTCATTGATCAGAGCTACATGAAGCCTTCATAGAAAACCAGTGTTCCAGACCGAAGTACATTTGAAATCAAGCATTACATTATTCGTGATGAAGTCCAGAAAGGAGAAAGTGGTTCTCCAATATATATCTCCACAAATGAGCAGATAAGAAAACATTTTGGTAAAGCTTCTATCCAAGATGAAAGAGTTTGCGTACTCAAGCTGGAGCTCATGGAGACAACTTCCTTATTTAAAAAGGAAGAGATGACTCCCAGGCTGAGAGGAGCACCGATGTGTTATTGATTGATGGACAATCATTTTTCAGTTAGAAAAATGGTCCAGGATGAGCAGTTCCTTTCCAATTCGGAAAGTGGTTTGAGATTTTTGACAGATAGGCATTTTCCAGTTTGAAAAATGGTCCAGATTGTTGATGTACCATAGACAGTGACTTCCCATTGTGGTTAACATGTGAAGTGGTCTAGGGCAGTCTCTCTTCTTGAGGTTTACTTAAGAAGACTGGCCCGCCTCACCAGACAACGATTTCTCAATGTGGTTAACATGGGGAATGGTCCATTTTGGAGGTTGGTGTAGGACAGTCGTTTCCTTTGGAAATGGTCTGGACAATCATTCCTTAGGGCAGATTCCTTCTCTCTAGGTTGCACTTTGTTTAGTGCCGGAGGAGTGGCCCAGGGTGGGGAATGGTCCAGGTTCAACAATCAAGGACATACATTCCTTAGGGAAGACTCATTCTCTCTAGGTTACACTTTGTTTAGTGTCAAAGGAATGGCCCAGGGTGGGGAATGGTCCATTCTCAGAAAATCAGGACAATTATTCTTCCTTTCTTGAGAAGAATAGTCCAAATAGCTCATCATTGATGTTTGAATTTCTGAGGACAGATGCTCTTTCAGATCTCACAGATGTGAGTAGAAGAATGACCCAGATGATTCAGTTTATATCATAACATTGTTTCTGTGCAGGTTGATATCAGATGATTGTTATGAAGATTGTATGTCTCTAGACAGTAGATGTATACTACTGTGGTGGATGTGTTCCACTATTTGATTAAGTACCTGTGTGCTACTTGGTGTGTTAGTGTACCACTGGATTGTAGTTGTTTACTACTATGGATAGACACAGTTGTGTTCTATTGAATGATATTGTTTCGATTGCCTTGAAGACTGTCAATAGTGTTGAAAATGATTATCAGCTAGATGGATGATCAATGAACAGAGATTTCCCAGACAGAAAATGGTTCAAAACATTTATTCTTCTAGATTAGAAGAATGGCTCCTGTGTCACTTTGTGGAGTGAGCATCATGTCTGATTACTCAGATAGAGTATGGTTCCGATAGATGATGTAGCTGATGACACTGATGGTGATGATGATTCTCATGATCTAGTCATGAGATAGTCTATACAACTATGTTGATGCTACCAGGTGAATGGTATGTTTGTGCTCAAGACCATTACCTGTAATATCTCCCTAGCTAGGAGGGAGTGTTGATATTATGGTAGCTGCGGGAGGTATTTACCTCCACGTGTAAACCTGATGAGAATATAATATTTGGGGAAGCAAGAAGAAACCCTAATGAGCTGGCTAATAACCCTAGAAGACATGTCGGCTCAAGAATATAACTTGTATTAGGTTATTAGCCTCCAAGAGAAGAAGTCGACCAGAAGAAATAATATATATTGAACAGACAGATACCCAGAATGAGAAGTCGGCCCAGGCAGTCAGAATTACTATAAATACAGGAGGCCAGTCTTCATTCTGGCAGGCAGTCTCAAAATTGTAGAGCAGCACTTGTGTGCACTGCAGTGCCCAATTTTGTGCGCAGGTTTGGAGGAGCGTTGCCATTGCAGTTGTTGCAGCTAGCAGATCATGTTTGGCTTGGACTATCTCTTGGTTAGGGTTTGGACTATCTGATCAACTATTGTTGGTGCGCTATCCTTGGGGAAAGGTGTGCTACCCTCTGTTTGGCTATCTAGCCTAGGGTTTGTTTCCAGAGTGATTCTCTGTCAAAGTTGAGGTGCTCGGAGGGTGGCTTCGGCCTATGGTTGGGTGACAATAGTGATATTGTCAATGGTAAAACGAGCACATTCATTCATATTCTAACACTTGGACCAGGTTGGGTGGGATCTTTCATCACTGAGCTTATCTCTAGGGTTTGTTAAGTCAAAACCCTCAAAACCCCCATGTGCATGGGCTCACTAGCAAGAAGCCAGATATCAACTGATAAACAACATAATGAGAGAATAGAGCCCCCTATCTCTATTTTATCCTCCCTTCTCACCTTGTCTCTCCAATTGACTTTTACTTTATTTAATTATTAATTAATTAATTAAATCACTTTAATTAATTAATTAACCATTTTACCTCTAAAAAGTGGTTTATCCCTCCTTGTGGCTTCTCTAACTACTGAAAGTCACTTCTCATCATCCTATCTTGTAGTGCTATTCCTCCCGATTCCGATGAGCTATTACAATAAGAGGTTCCTCCAAGTATTATGCCCAATATGACCTCCTTAGTGAATTTAATTAACATATAACCCAAAATAATTCAAAATTACGGAAATCGTCGAAATGCAACGAAACCAAAGACAAGTTGTGTGGAATGGATCATGATGATGAAAAAAGATGAGCAATGCAAGTCGGGCCTAATAAAACCCCTCAATAGATCATGTACTCGCTATCACCCTCGTTTCGCTACTTTGGTCAGCATAACACTATGTAATACAATGATGTCCAAAAGTGGGGACATTACATCTATTTGAAAAGAAGATTACATAGCTCTACACAACTCTTCATAAGCTCACATTGGAATGCACTCTAACTAAAACACATTAGCTATCACATCTACCAATTTACTTTCTTCAACAATGTGCCCTCCTTCCCTTTTATAGAATAAGAGGAAGGGGGAGTTACAAATGAAAGATAAAAAATTGGTCTCTAGAATGAAGCGCTCTACCTAGAAAAGGTCAAACCCTAACCTGAAGAGAATGCACCTCACATGAAGATTAACCACCATAATTAATGCTCCTCGTGTGTAATAGATTCTTCCCCGAGTAATGTGCTCCCCATGTGCTAAGAATAGATTAGTACATGCCAAGTTATGCCAAGCATGCTTCTCTATCCAAGTACTCAAGTGGTGCACCCCACATGACAAGAATAGGTATGCACATGCCAACACATACCAAACACACTCCTCGACATGCTTAGCACACTTCTCTATGCAACTACTCAAATAGTGTGCCCTCCTAGACCAATGTAACCCTTAAGTCCCAAAAATAATGTTGAAGAGGCCTATAAGATAAACTCGTTGTCATTGAGACTCTCTCCCATTGATGTGCCCTCCCTCCAACAAGAGTCAAACACTCTCTTCCCAACTCATTGTAATTGCAGAAGAATATGTTTTAAGTAACATGTAAAATAACAATATATATCTTGCCAGTGTAAATCCATGTTCCCTTCTGAGTCAATCTTTGTTTCCCAAAGGTTCTTCAATATGGAATAGTATGGTAAAATGTTTTCCCGTGATTGTAAATCATTATTTTTAGGAAATTGGAGATGGAATGGACATCCTTCGTTCAACTTAGTGTTAAAATTTTAGGATATCAACACTACTCTATCTCATTCTAACTAGACTAAACTATGTCACTTTTGGAAGAAATCCACCTGTTTCTCAGCCTTCAAAGAAAGGGAATATCCTTTGGCTGTCCCATTTAGATTCAAGATGATCATGATATTAGACTTAGGGACACTCTCCAACAAACATTGATTCTATTCAAAGAAGGAGAATACATCTTTATATAGGATTCTCCATTAAGGTCTTATTTAGTCAATCAAGGTTAATTCTCACAACATTTAGAAAATATACTTACATCCAAAAATCAAAGTTCTCACAACATTTAGAAATCCTACTTATATCCAAAAATCAAAGATATGGAGGAGAATTTGGCATCTTAAACGTTGGGGAAAACTGACATCTTTCACTTGTTTGGCTATCAAGAGGAAAATCCTCATAAGAGAAGCATGGAAATGACAAAAATCCTCTTAGGAGAAGCATGGAAACGCTAAGGTCACCTGTGAGGACAAACTCCCACCTTCTCCTTATATGTACCTTTGCAAGACAATGTGGGAATGTTGGGAAAAATTTGCAGAGAGAGCTATCCCTTAGTTGACAATGTCAATATCCTCTTTCAAGATTGGACTGGTGGTCCTTAAAAGTCTTTAAGGCTTCATGGTTTATGGAGCATAGCACCAACACATATCATGTGGTCAATTTGGAAAGATAAGAACACTATAATATTCAAAGCAAGGAGATTATCCCTTGAAATGATTGAATCAGTTAATTATTCATAGGTTCAACTCACAATTGATGAAGACAAACCAAACCTCTTGAAATTGTTGGGCATGAAATATCGACCTTTTCTTTAAAGAATCCCCATCCATCTCCAAGGTTAGTGTCACGGGGCTAGACTCGTCGCCCTTGAGCGTCCCATACCATCTAAGAAGTCTAGTCATTGAGCAGCACCAACATGACCTCATGTGTTGGGATTGACCAACAACTCGCTTGTATCATCCGGAATATGCCTCACCATCATGTCCTGGCGAACCCAACCTAGACATATTTATATGTGCGGAAGTTCGAATGCTCATTTCACCGTAGGTGATGCTGCACCATCACCATCCAACCATCGACACCTGCACGCGCCTTCCCCCTAGCCAAGCATACTCGGAAAACCAATTGCCCAACGTTCAGTCGTGCTATCATCCATCTAGGATGATTCATGATAGTCACCAAAGATCATGCCCCTTCTCGTAAGGCATTCACATACCTTCAATGCACATACCACTGATGTCACCTTGCCATGGGTGATACACAATCTACCACATTGCCAAGTCGTGCCATCCTCCACCAAGAAGCCTAACATAACATCTCGTCGGTTGATCACCCATCTTACTCGACAAGACGTCCTCCTTGGTCCTCTCATTCTACACGCCGATACACTTTCCTGACCATCTCACAGACATCACCCACGAGTTAGCTACCAAGGCTACCAAAGATAGGGGTTCGTCGTGAAACTTGCCAAGCATGCCCGACGTGCCCTCTCTCGGACTCACCATGCATATTACCAAGTATGCCCGACACACCCTCCATCGCACCAAACTGAGCTCGCACTTAGCCAACTCGTCGATTTGTCACGTCTCTGCACCCATCGTGATAGCGCACACCTTGCCTGAGCATTGGAGGTCTTATAATTAGGCTCCTCCTTATCTAGGATGGGTTAAACTCAAATCCAATAAGAAAGCAAAGAACAACCCCAGAATAACAAGCTATTATTGTATACTTAGAAACCACTCCGACGGGTTTTTGAGGATGCACCTTTGATTCTTAGGTTCATGTTCAAAGATCGGGGCAGAAACCATTGAACTCATTGACGGATTGATACTCCTTGTATTTGACGAAGTCTCATAGTTGAGGGAGATTCAAAGTTTTTATAGAGTGTCTCGACGAGAATGCCAAGGCCTCGAATTGGGAACTAGAACCGTTAGTTCTGTTGGCATTCTTCTTAGCTAAATAATTTGATAGTGTCAAGTTTGTTCATGTGTGACGTAGTGCTAACCAAGAGGCAGATTGGGTTCCAAATTTGGAAATTCAATCACAAATCACTAAATCATTTGAACTGAGGAGTTAAATATTACAGAATATTCAGCGTGGAAGACTATCATGAGGTTTAGACTAAACAAATTCCAAGAAGATTCCAATTTCTCAATCATGTCGACGTCAGCATAAATGAGGTCAGCTCAGAATCCTGATCAGATTAACATGCCCAACATAAACACGCCAGATCGGGTTCATCAAGTGGCATGGAGATTGCTTGACGACTCTGTCAAGTATGCAAGCAGTCCCTTCACTCCTTCAGATCCGATGATGCATTTTATTTCATGAATTCATAGAATAGAGTATGATCGTGGAATATTTTTCTCGGTTCTCTCTTCCGACAGGAAGGTCGAAGAACCCAAAATTTCATTCACCATCAGAGCTTCAAGCATCCAATATCACTTTCTGATCGCAGTTTCATTCCTCGTATGAACCCAGGTTTAGTGACAGGGACAACAACAACTCTTTTGAGTGCGACCTCCCTCCTTAGTTGGATAGAGTTGAACAAAAGATAGAAGACATTGTTAATCGAGTTCGGGTTCAGAGCAGTCTGATGAACTATACCCGTCCACAAATCCTGAAGAAACAATATGACACCAATAGTAAGATCAGACAGCTCGACCATGCTATGATTGTCCCAGGAACACCGGTGGTTGAAGCGAAGCTCGAGCCACATAAGTGATATGTTCAAAGCTAATGTTGCATTCCTCTGCTCCCAGTTTAAAGATTTCTAGTTTGTAATCTGTTTAAGTATAGTAGTAGATTTACTTATTGGCAATGTAAACCATAGCTGTGCCGTGTGAGCATGTTGTTTGGTTATTCCTGAACTTGTCAAAAAGGACCAACCCAACCCTCAGGTGTGCGGAACCTCACCATCGATTTAAAAAAAACCTAGCAGATATCAAATGATTTTATCTAACCGATAGATAAAAACTTCGACTGTATGCTTTGTGGAAGTAGTCAACACTGTTGGAGATGAAATCGCCATCCCTTCAAGGTCAGAGAATCCTTTACAGTAGAGTTTTGTAGACAAATATCCTGCATTGGTCACTGGTTTTTTCGTTTTTTAGGCGGTATGTGTTGAACGAGGCAGACACATATAAGGACCAGAATCACAAATGGGGTCTCGCCATGACAAAGGGATTGAAGATGCCCTAGATATTGAAATGAAACAGAACAAAGAACAACATGTAATTGCCTATATCCCAAAAAAAGGAGTAGTCAGTCTRTGTTTTCCCTAGTGGTGAGAAAACATCATATGATGTGGGGAGATTTAGAGTAGCTCTGAACCCTCCTCCTAGAGCATATATCATGGAGAAATCAAAAGAGGTGTCAGTGTTGGAGGTCTCAGAGTAGGATGTCACAAATCTACTCTCATTCTATGAATCAATAGTGGTCATATGTAGATTTAATGGTTTCTTTCGAGCCTCCTACACCAGACTTGTACTAGTGACTCTATTCAACTTGGATAAAGCAGTGTGAGGCATACTTATGGTCCAAAGGTTTCTTTATAGTTCAATGTTCAAACCTTGTTGATTATAAAAAATCTTTTTTAGAAGGGTCCCTAGTTCTGGGAAAGAGTGGGTCTTTTTGTTACCCCATGTTCCCAAATTTCGACTCTACCCCTATGTATGTCACTAAAATGCTAGTATGAGTTTGCCTCCTAAATTTGCTAATATATTTTTGGCATTTATCTGTGTTTGAAGCTACCAGGAATACCTTGGGTAGATACTTAAAAACATATCTTGATTGCATTAAGTGGGGTTTTTTCCACCTATGCTCAAATATGCATTGAGATCAACATTAGCTAGGTTCTATCGGACTTGATGATGCTACAAAGGGAAAACTTTAGATAGACTTAGGTTTTGGATTATGAGAATACAACTTTTTGATGATGGATCTGCCAACAAACATGACATTTTTAGGGTTCTTGTCTCCAATTGTGAGCTCACCTAAAAAGGAAAAAAATGATACAAACCAACACCAAAACGCAAGCAATCCTTAGGACAATGATTCTTGGATTATGAAGATGATCAGAATGCAGAAAATCAGCAAACCACAATTATAGAGAAGGATATCAAACTCTATCTAAAATTGTGGATTGAGGAAACAAATCTTCCCTTGAAGGATAGAGAAGAATACAAGAATAACATGATTTCCCCTTCAAGGGTGGTAGTTGTAAATGAAGTCCATCAAGAGGAATGAAGAGACTTCATGAATCCGACAACTCTTATTCTGATAAGAAGTTGGTACTCCATAAGAATATTGGAAATTTGAATTCTTATCTACTATTAGTCCCCGTGGAACCTTCTCCATGGGAGTGGATTGAGGTTAAAAAGAAAAAAAGGGAAACATGGCAAGTCGATGATTATTCTCCTAATAACTCCGTGACCTTTTATTGTGGATTTAAAGAGAAGGTTAGATGCTGATTTTCTACAGATTGTTGGCTCTCTTACGCGCATCCTTCCTGACATTGGAGGGTTGATGACCTAGGAATCACCTAGAGTTGACCAACAAAACCCCAAGGCGTCAACATATCAATATTCAGTCAAGAACCAAAGAAGGTCTCACTCGAGACGCCATGAGAATCACAGAAACCATATGGTCTTTTGTTAGAGATGAAGGGATAAAACATACAAGGGAGCCACTCGAGCTAACATTCATTCATTCAATCATACTTTATTAACAGACTAGTAGCATAACCCATTAACACAATCATGCATTAAACTTTGAATAAACACATCAAGTGACAAAGGAAAATGTAGCTTTATATTATCTCCATTAAACAATAGAATGCATACATCAACATATCCATGATGCAAAAGGAATCACGCTCTGATTCATTCTACAACTTCATGCACTAAAATGCGAAATGTGCTCTATGTTTAGACTCTACTCTCTACTGGACTGACTCCATTATAGACTTAGAACAAGACTGTTCTAGACCCTTACAAAATTGGTACAAAGACTCATAACAGGATTAACACAAAACTCAGACTGCCTTTTCCTCCGACCTTAGACAAACTCTCTCTTCCTTTGCTTCTCCTTTCCTTCATTTTCTTGGCTCTAGCACTCCGTCCCTTTCTCCTCTTGTCCACTCACTTTAGTGATCACCAATTCTGCATGCTTTTGTCATCTGCATGCAGCCCACGTAACCTCCTTGGAGAGTGGCAGTCCTAACGAACTTGCCAACTCATCCATCATCTACCATATGATCTCTCGTGCTATCTGGGTTCATTATTCGGGAAGATTTCTAAAGATCTTATTTTGACTTAGTGTGCATGCGGTATCTTTCCAATCTCTAGTGCGCAATTGATGTGTGCATGCGCAACCTACCCAAAATTTTGGGTGCCAACATGCTCCCAACACTATTATTTGGCTCGTCCTCGAGCCAATGGCATTGGTCAAGGTGGGACTTATGCGTGGAATTGATATTGTACCATGGTGGACTGACCAATATGTCCATGTGTGACTTGAGTAAGACAAAATAATCAATATTGTATGACCAAAACATCAAACTAGGTTGTGGATGGAGTCAGGTTTGAGTAAGAGAAACTTATCTGTCTAGGTTGTAGTTGCAACTTGAC
>JASDQU010508845.1:4721-16611 GCA_032191745.1 Picea mariana | reverse complement strand
TATGCAGTGTACAAAGCAGTAAAACACTTCATATCTTACATCCTAAAAAATAACACCAAAGTCATTGTGCCTCATCCTACAGTCTAATCCCTATTCACTCAAAAAGAGATGGGGAAAAGAAGAGGAAATTGGATGGAAGTTGTCTAAGAATTTGATCTAGATATAAAACCTGCCAAACTGGTTAAGGGATAGGGATTGTGTAAACTGGCCACTGAAGCCAAACACCGGGTAAATAGAGACTCCAAGTGGGAGAATGAATTGGTGTTATGGTGTAGTAAAGATTTTTATGTTCCCCCAAGGCAGTAGTCTTGGTATGGGAAGCTAACTTATATCCAGCATCATGGGACTTGCCCAGAAAACCTAAACCCTAAGGAAAGAAGATCTCTTAGACTAAAATCGACACAATATCCCTTCATAAATTTGGTTATCTTCTGCATGAATTATGATGGGGTAATTTTCATATGTCTCAAACATGAAGACGCAGACAAGGTGTTGAAGGATCTCCAGAATGGTCTTGAAGGTGGACACCTCGTTGGGAATACCACCACTCACAAGATACTTAAATTCATCTATTACTGGCCTACTCTGTTTAGGGACACTCATAAATATGCTAGAAACTATAAAAATTGTCAAATAAGCGCAGGGAGGGAAAAGAGAGCATTTGTCCCACTCCAACCAATGGACATATCCATATCATTTGAGCAATGGGGGTTAGATGTCATAGGAGAAACTACATTGAGTTCTTAAAAACAACATATATACATACTGACTGCTACAAACTATTTCACAAAATTTCCAGAGGCCATCCCTTTGACTCATGTAAGTGAAAAGGTGGTAATTCAATTCATAGAACAATAGCTAATCACAAGGTTTAGTATGCCTTCTGTTCTTGTTTTTGATAATGCTTCTACTTTTATTCCACCTTGATAAAGAAGTTTTCTTTGTATAAAGGAATCATAATAAGATAATCTGCAAACTACTATCCACAGGGGAATGGAGTGGCATAATCAACCAATAAGAACCTAGTGAGGATATTGAAGAAAACAGTTGAAGACAATCAGAGGAATTGGCATACTTCACTTCATAATTCCTTATCGTCGATAGAGTAACACCCAAGGAAGCTATACGGAACTCCCCATACTTTCTAGTATACAGACAATAATCCATCCTCCTGAATAGGCTATATCTTTTGCCTCTTCATCTTGCTCAGGGTTCTAGAGGACAACCCTCATTGGTTATTCAACAAAGGATTGATACCATCCTCAAGATAGAAGAATAAAGGGAGAAATCAAAATCAAATTAAGTTGTTCATCAACATATATTTAAAAGGTAGTTTGACAAGAATAAGGCTAAAGAGAAGAATTCTGAAGTAGGAGACTTAGTCTTGAAATGGGATAGGGAAAATGAACCGAAGGGAAAACATTCAAAGTTTCAGAATCTATGGCTCGGACCTTTCCAGGTAGCCCATAAACTTGGGGTTATCATGTACTGGTTTCAAAATATGAGGGGGGAACATGACTCCCTCCCAGTGAATGGCCAAGCCCTAAAACAATATTTTTGTTAAAAAAAAAAAAGTGTGTTTTCATGCTATTTTATTTTGTAGGTGTTAGGTAGGCTGATTGTGGAGTCCTTTATTTCCATTTTTCTTTTTTGTGATATTTTTGTGAAATGAAGTTGTGTTCCACAAGGCATTGGTTGACCTTAATCAATACGGTGTAGAAAACTCCATTCTTTACTCACGCTCACATGCAACATAAGAAATGCTAGGAAAACTACGGTTTTCTTAAAAGGGTTTTGTATCTAATATTTTCGAATAAACAACCTTGGAAAATGATGAAGTGTTTGCCTAGTGGTTTGGTAAAACCTGAAAGGAAATATGGTAAGTTGGAAAGGACCACATGTACCTCAAGACAGAGTTAGGAGAAATTTCATCTTAACCATCTCATCTTTTAGATAAAAGACGTCCTGATCTCTCACTCACTCAGGGCATCTCTGCCAAAAATAAATCAATTATATCAAATGAGCATGAAGAAGGAGAGGGTATGCAAATAATTCCATCGAATCTATGGCCACTCGCTAGCAGCGAAGCAAGGTTCTAACGTTAGGGTGACTCCGTCGGGGCTATGGATGCTCATTGACAACAAAGCAACACTGCAACAAGTGAATGATGATAACTAAAGGGCCTATTTCCAGTGAATTTTTTACTCGAATCTTGTTAAAAGGGGGCATGGGTCATGGTTAAAAAAGATGAAGGTGGAATAAAGGTTGAAACCCATATGCAGGCCCGGATTCACAAATTGGGGGAATATCAAACACAAGGATAGAAGAGAATCTGATAAAAACAAAACCAATTAAGTTCTTAACCAACTTCTACATCAGCTAAGCCTAGGGAAGGAACAAAGATTCTTCTTTCACCCAGTAAGTCGCCATTGTTTGAGCACTCAATACAACCTAAAATCCTTAGGAAATTTTATCACTTTTTGGGTACCACTTATTTTCTTTTACTGTCTAAATTGATTTCACTGGGGGGAATGGTTTATCTTTGTTTCTTGTTTTCATGACTCTTATCAATCAAGTCAGGTCTACTTGAACTTATGAAACCCTGTGTCTAAAAGAACTTGACATCTGAATTAAGAATTTGTATCTAACATTGCAGCTAACGCGCTTATGTTCGACGTCGGAAAAATTCAAGAAGGTAAGGTGGCCACACAGTACAATAGTCATTGAGTGTCGATGCACCATCGACATTGACAAAAGGTGGATTTGGTTTGCGTAAGTGATTCCCCATGAATTTTTAAGAGATATTTGATCCCCATTGGGATTGGCACAATACGGGAACAATAGACATCGACAAAGGATTTAAATAAATCACCGATAGTCGATGACCAATGCGCTTTATTGGGTTCGTGGAAATCCAAAAAGGTTAAAACAATTGTTTCTGTCTGCGAAAAACATATCGCTGATCATCGATCCTCGATACACTTTCAGCATCAATACCTTTTCGATAGAGTCTATTTGAGAGCACTTGGGTAGGTTTATCTCCAATCGTCGACCCTTGATACTTTTTGGTGTCGGCAATATAAGAGCGAGTTTTAGAACGTATATCTTAAATAAAGTCATGATTTCGATTAACAAGAGTAAATGAAGATATCGATCTCGAGTGCCACATGTATTTATCACGTAAGTGTGTCATACGGCCTAGTATCATCCCAAGTCATATTAAGGTTCCCTGGGTCCTAGTCACCTCCTAGTAAGCTTTTCCACGTCAGTTCTACACGACACGATTGATCAGCATCAAATATTTTGCAAGAATATATCAATGAGAAGTGTTCGAAGCATAATCGAAACCCCCGACTCAGCAATTGGACTAGAAAGACGATGGGATGTTTTCAGCATAAGATGTGATCAAATTCTAACATTTAATAAACCAATTAATGCTTCATTGCACATTTTTTGCTACCTCGTGTGCCAATTGAACAACAAAAATTTGAAATCGCCAATAGTCCAAGTTACAATCTACGCCCGCGCCGTCAACCCACGATCCAATTTAATTTTAAATGTCTCTAAATATGTGGAGATAGATTTAATAAAAATACACTCATAACCTGAATTCAATGACTCATGCGACAAGGTAAGTTCATCCCTGTTTAAATCTCTATAGCAGTTTTGAACAATTTCATTATGTGCACAAGTTTTAATTCGAGAGCATCCGAAGAAGTAGAGAAAGCATCTCAAGACTATGTTGATCCATAGATCATCAAAACCAAGTTAAACAAGCTGCAAAGGTATGTGTTCAAGTTTGTCAAATCGACGTTCGTGATTTATATATGCATTTGATTTCTTACATGGTCTCTAAACTATGTTCTAACTGTAGGTAAAATTCCACTGAGAAAGACAACCACCAGATGCTCACCGAGAGAACCCAAGATAAAGAAAGCTGAGACAAGTGCAAGCTCTTCTCCTAGTGTGGTGAGGCAGCTGGAATACACTCCTAGGGAAGAGTCAGTCATCAAAACCTCAACAAAGAAAGATTGTGTCCAGCCTCCGGTATTCGGTGATACAAAACTAGGCATCGTATCCAAAGTAATGCTCCCACAATGGGGGGACCTTTTCAACAGAGTCATCCAATAGGAGTACCCGGAGTATATCCCACACAAAGACCCAGATGTAAGGGCGCTTGATGACTAAGTGTTCCCAAACATTCAAAGGTCATATTTACACATGGTAGCCAGCAGAAACCCAGTTTTCCCTGGCATAGAGGTTCTGAAGTGGCTAATCGACCATAAAAATGCATAAAAATGTTTAATCAACAATGATAATGGTGTGTGTATTGGATTTTTCCTCCGAACAGAAGTCCAGAAATATTATAATCTCAGAGACCTATAGGAGTGACTAAACACAGACTATAGAGGCAGATACTACAGAGGCACAGAAAAGGGGATTTCTCTTGCTACAAGGGGCACAGAGAATCATTGATTAGTTGCAAAATTAACCTAATATGATAGATATGACAAGGCTTCTTGTTGATGACCCTATCAAAAAAACAGGAGATCCAAGTGGACTAGAGCTATTACAACTTGAAGAAATCACCGGGATAGAAAACCCTGAAGTTCCACCACCATATATGAGATCAATAGAGGAATTTCAACCCATACTGAGATAGAGATGACACCTGGAAGGACAAGGGTAATAAATCCCTTGTTCGATTTAATAACCATCTATTATGAGGAGGAGAGTTCAAAGGTGTCCTTGGTGACTCCAGTGTAGATTACAGAGAAAAGGGAACCTGAGAGAGCATCTACCCCAGGTTACAATGCTCCAATTTAGAACCTTCCGCAAAGCGAGCATGAGGTCAAAAGTGCCTTAGAAACTGAGTTTCTCAATGTGTCAGGAACCCCAATGGACATCTCAAGGGATGCGCTACGAAAGGGACACCAAAAAGATTAAATTCCACAGTGAGAACTCGGCATTTCAACAGCTGATTACCAAGTACCAAACCTACCCCTGATTCTTCAGTTTTGGCCAATGCCTTTTAAATTGATGAGAAACAAATGATGACTGAGCCATCGGGACTTATGGGAGAAGTCCAGAAACCCATCCTAGAATAGATACACACAGTTAGGAGCCTGGGAAATGCTCTAACCTGGGGAGAACAATAAATCCCTGAACCTATTGATGAGGTTGTTGATATACAATCGATTTCCTATGACCAAAAGAGAAAATCCATCAGGAAGAGAACCACTAAGAAGAGGAGGCTTGTTTTGGATAGTTCGATTCTCATCACCACATAAGAGAATTTTCTCAGCATAGAACACACCAAGATGTTTGAGCTTATTGGTACAAGGATGGATGTCACAAATTCCACATTGGATAGATAAAAAAGGGATGAAAAAGAGTTGGCCACTGCTCTTAAAGTGTTGGAGCATCAGTTCCATTTGTAAAAATACTATCAGGACTCCACACAAGCCACAGTGTTCTTGAGGAGTGATTTCCAAGGCGCCTATGCCAAATTCATGAATGAGCAATACCTTTTCACTGTATTAATAGCCGACTTCCAAGAAGACATTGTTATGGCACTAGTGACCTACAAGGACATGAAAAGGTGGTATGAGAAGGCTCACCAAAAAGTGGAAAAGGATAGATTAGATCAGTGCAGTTCAAAAGGGTCGAGACACTGAAGAGAACGACATTCGGGTGCTGAGGGACAACAACATAGATCAGATCAGGAAAGTGACTGAATATTGGGTGAAAATGGCCAAGGAACTTCAACAGGAGATTCAGGAGAAATGGGAAGATTGTGAAAGGAACTGGGTAAAAATTAACCGGGAGATGAAGGACATTGACCTCCCATAATTCAGCTCACCAGAGGACTTTGTCAATCTGCATGACATAGTCAAGAAAATTGTGGAACAAGACTCAACATGGACAATATATATAGCAAAGGTGGTGATCATGGCACTAGTTCAAGTACAACAATTCATGGAGCGTCTGATCAAGGCTCAAGCAATTTTGCAGTGGTTAAGTGTCAAAATAGTCAAGTATTGAGCACGGGCAGTAAAGGTAAAATAAATACTTTTGTCCCCAATGGACCAACATAGGTTCTCATATGCCAACACATGTGAGGAACTCTTCATCAAATGGTCAGAGTATGAGAAGATTCATCCACTTCAGTGAAAGTATTTGATGATTTCTATAATACAAAGAGATGAAAGCACCATGTGGTGATATTTCATTTTAATTAGCTTGCACTTTTAATAGCTATTTTTAGTTAATGATTCATTATAAATAAGGCGATTGAACTTTTAGTAAACGTCGATGGTTTGGGAAAAAACCCTCATTTTTGGAATTGTAAAGAACTATTTTGGAACTACCTTAATTCAGAAGTAATGTTTAGAACTAGAGACAAACTTTTGTTTTTCATCAAAGGCATTGTGGGATTGGATATGAGGAGGAATTACTCTTTCTGTACCTATCATCAAGAAAAACATTCTGAAAGAGATTGTAAAAAATGGGTGCATGCCATGAATTTGATGGCCAATCAGTTCCTAGATGAAGTTTCCCTTACCAAACAATCAAGCGACTCAATGATGAGTATTGTCGATCAGGAAGAATTTGAACCATTAGAAGAAACAACCATGTTTTTGGGGGATCCTTACTTGTCAATGCCTTTTGATGATATATTTTAGGTTCAAGAACCACCCACTGAGGTTTTGGCTATGCAAACACGAAGTAGGAGTCAGCCGGTCTCAAATGACCTTACCATTGCCCAAACTTCGAGAGGAAAATAAACATCTGATCACCCGAAAACCCCTTTTGTCTCCCAAATAAATCCTATAAACATCCATACACGAGAATCACCCAAGCTAGACTACAACATAGTATAAGATCTAAAAATATTGAAGGCAATTGTATTGGTCATGGACATGTGTAGAATCCCCCAGCAAAAGGACTTTCTGTTACAATCCTTGAATTTAGTAGAAACTCCTATAACAAGCATTGACCAAGGGGAAAATCTAGCCCTCATAGATCTTGCTCTGTATATAAAAAAGGAAATCCTTTTGTCCCACCATTCCTCTTAATGTTTGAAGTCTTCAACACAAACATCCATAATTGTTTAGTTGACTCAGGGGCATCCTTTAATGTTAAGTCATTATCTATTTGCAAGAAACTAAATGTAGTTCTGCTCAAAAGTGACAAACATGTTATACAATTAGACATGACTCAAGTAAACTTTATTGGAGAACTCAAGGATTTCATGATCAGAATGACTACACACCCAAAATTTGTTCAAGTGATTGACATCATTGTACTGGATTTACCAAAATCTTATGGTCTTCTACTTAGTCGAGATTGGTCTGAAAAGTTGAATGGATACTTTAGCAAGGACTGGGCTCACCTTTGGCTGCCATTAAAGGGACATGAAAACATGAGTAGGATCGGTAGGGAAAGGTATCTTAAACATACTTTCACTTACTTGGAGGCCTTCAATGAACCCTCATCGATATATTTCCCCATGATAGGAAACTACTCCTGCGATTCTGATTTTAGCAATTTCTCCCCTCTCTCATTTGACGTACCTCTTACTCAGAACTTCGAAATGACTTTTTAAGTAAATCTTCTCGTAGAATTGGAAGAAACCCTCTTCTGTCAAGAACCTCTATTGGAAACCATAGACAAAATAGGTGGAGAGGAGGAAGTTAGTAGGCATGAAGAATATGATCATTTTCGCTCACAAGTTTGGACCCTACACTTTGATGGGTATAAATCGCAAGAAGGGTCTGGAGCGGGATGTATCCTCATTGATCCAAAGGGGAAACATAATTTATTTTCCTACAAATTGGAATTTGAATGCACTAATAATACTCTCGAGTATGAAGCTTTAGTGCAAGGACTAAAKAAATCCATAGAATTAAATGTTAAAGAACTAAAGGTTTTCGGATACTCTGAAATTATCATTMGGCAAGTAAGGAATACTATACATTGCAACTCTCCCCACYTGAGGAATTATCAATAGTAAGTGCACAGGCTAATAGAACATTTTGAAGCCTTCAACATTACAACGATCCCAAATTATCACACGATACCAAAGGGGGTAAATAATTTGGAGAGGCTCTTTGACTTAAGGGAAAGATCTAAAAGTTCAACAAACACAAAAATCGGGAGCTCATGTCCCATGTACGAGACTATAAATCTAGGAACCCCAAAAAACCCTAAGAATATAAATCTAGTAAAACAACATATAAAGAGGAAAGGAAAGCCTATCTCAAGCTCTTCGAAGAATATCAAGATGTTTTTGCATGGTCCTACTCAGATATGAAAACTTATGACACTCGCACTATCCAACACTCAATCCCGTTAAGACCCGGAGTAAAACCCTTCCAACAGAAGCTTCAGAAGTACCACCCATCCCTAGAGCCCCTCATGTGTTAGGAGTTAAATAAATTACTATATGCTAAAATTATCTTTCAGGTTAGACACTCTGCCTATGTAGAAAATTTGGTTCCTATCAAGAAAACGTCTGGGGAGGTCCGCCTGTGTGTGGATTTCATAAACCTCAATAGAGCATTGGAAACAAACAACTACCTAGTCCCACCGATGGAACAACTCTTGCAGACCATGTCTGGTTCTGAGATTTTCTCCTCACTAGATGGTTTTTTAGGTTACAACCAGGTTCTAGTCTCAGAGGAAGATCGATTGAAAACTACCTTCCAAACCAAGTGGTGAAACTTTGCTTATAAACGCATGCCCTTTGGGTTAATTAATGTAGGGGAAACCTTCAAGAGGACCGTGGACATGGATTTTTGGGGATTAATAAACAAGTTCGTAGTGGTTTATTTGGACGATGTGACTGAGTATTCAAAGAATAGAGAATATCACATCCAACATCTAACCCAGATTTTCGAAAGGTGTAGAAAATACGGTATATTTTTAAACCCTAAGAAAACTATCTTTGGTGTCGAGGAAGGGAAATTAAAAGGTGATATTATATCTCAAGAAGGAATTTTCATAGACCCAAAATGAATTAAGGAAATAGCCCAGCTTCCCTTACCCCACAACAAAAAGGCTATGCAATCCTTCTTTGGAAAAATCAATTTTGTGAGGAATTTCATCCCTGATTTCGCAGAAACTATCAAACTCATACAAAAAATGATTGACAAATATGTTGAATTTAAGTGGGATGATGAATGAAAAATTTCTTTCAACAATATTAAGACTGCAATATCTCAAGCTCCAGTGTTGCGAAGTCCCGACTTTAGCAAATATTTTTTCCTCTATACTTTTGCCTCCGACCGATCTTTAGACATAGTATTAACTCAAAAGAATGATGATAACAATGAGGTGTCAGTCTCATTTATGAGCACTAATATCCAAGGGGATGAACTGAATTACCCTGCTATAGAAAAATAGGATTATGCGGTGTACAAAGAAGTAAAACACTTCAGATCTTACATCCTAAAAAATTACACCAAAGTCATTGTGCCTCATCTTGCAGTCTGATCCCTATTCACTCAATAGGATATGGGGGAAAGAAGAGGAAACTGGATGGCAGTTGTCCAAGAATTTGATCTAGATATAAAACCTACCAAACTGGTTAATGGACAAGGATTGTCTAAACTAGTCGTTGAAGCCCAAGACCAGGTAAATGAAAACTCCGGGTTGGAGAATGAATTAGCGATATGGTGTAGTAAGTATTTGTATGTTCCCTTAGGGAAGGAGTCTTGGTATGGGAAACTAACTTATCTTCTTCATCATGACACTTGCCTAGAAAACCTAAACCCTAAGGAAAGGAGAGCTCTCAAACTAAAATCGACACAATATCGCATCATAAATTTGGTGCTCTTCCGCGTGAATTATGATGGGGTAATTTTGAGATGTCTCGAACGTGAAGATGTAGAGAAGGTGTTGAAGGAGCTCCACAATGGTCCCACAGGTGGACACTTCATTGGGAATACCACCGCTGACAATATACTAAGATCCAATTATTACTAGCCTACTCTGTTTAGGGATGCTCATACATACTCTAGAAACTACAAAACTTGTCAAACAAGCTCGGGGAGGGAAAAGAGAGTAGTTGTCCCACTCCAACTAGTGGCCATATCCATACCATTCGAGCAATGGGGGTTAGATGTCATATGATAAATTACACTGATTTATTAAAAAAAACATAGATACATATTGACTGCTACGGACTATTTCACAAGAAGAGACCATCCCTGTGACTCATGTAAATGAAAAGGTGGTAATTAAATTCATAGAAAAAAATATGATAACAAGGTTTGGTATGCCTTCTGTTCTTGTTTTTTATAATTTTTCTTACTTTTTTCCCACCCTGCTAACATAGTTTTCTTTGGATAAAGGAATAACAATTAGATACTTTGCAAACTATTATCCACATGGGAATGGAGTGGCAGAATCAACCAATAAGAACCTAGTGAGGATATTGAAGAAAACAGTTGCAGACAATCAAAGGAATTGGAATAGGTCACTTCATAATTCCTTATGGGTCGATAGAGTAACACCCAAGGAATCTATAGGGAAATCCCCATACTTTCTAGTATACAGACAAGAAGTCATCCTCTCGAACGGGCTATATATTTCATCTCTTCAGCTTGCTCAGGGTTCTAGAGGACAACTCTCATCGGTTACTAAACAAAGTATTGATACCCTCCTCATGATGGAAGAAGAAAGGGAGAAAGAAAAGTCTAAGTTCGACGCTCATCAGGAGATAGTTAAAAGGTGGTTTGACAAGCATAAGGCCAAAGAGAAGAATTTTGAAGTGGGAGACTTAGTTCTCAAATGGGATAGGGAAAATGAACCGAAGGGAAAACATTCAAAGTTTTTGAATCTATGGCTCAGACCTTTCCAGGTAGTCGAGAAACTTGGGGAAGGAACGTATTGGTTACAAAATATGAGGGGGGAACTTGACGCCCTCCCAGTGAATGTGTGTTTTTATGTTATTTTGTTTTGTATGTGTTAGGTAGGTTGATTCTGGGGTCCTTTATTTCTATTATTCTTTTGTGTGGTATTTTTGTGCAATAAATTTGTGGTCCACAAGGAATTGGTTTTCAATCAATACGGTGTAGCAAACTTCTTTCCTGACTCATTCTCACAGGGAACATAAGTAACATTGGGAAAACTGCAGTTTTATTAAAAGGGTTATGTATCTAATCTTTTCAAACAAACAACCTTGGAAAATGATGAAGTGTCCGCCTAGTGGTCTAATAAAACCTGAAGGGAAAGATGGTAAGTTGTAAAGGGACACAAGTACCTCAAGATAGAGTTAGGATAAATTTCACCTTAACCATCTCATCTTGCAGATAACAAACGTCCTCCTCTCCCACTCGCTCAAGGAATCTCTGCCAAAAATAAATCGATTATATAAAATGAGCATGAGGTAGGAGAGGGTATGTAGATAACTCCACTGGGGATATGGATGCTCGTTGGCAGTGGAGCAAGGTCTGTGACGTTTGGGTGACTCTGTTGGGGCTATGCATGCTCTCTAGCAGTGGAGCAACACTATAGGAAGTGAATGATGATAACTAAAGGGCCTGGTGCCATTGAATTATTTAATCGACTCTTGTCAAAAGGGGGAATTAGTCATGGTTAAAAGGAACGAAGATGGAATAAAGGTTGAAACCCCACATGTAGGCCCAAATTCACAAACCAGGGGAATCTCAAATGTAAGGATAGAAGAGACTCTAATAAAAAAAAAACTAGTTAAGTTCTTAACCATCTTCTACATCAACTAGGCCCGGAGAAGGAACAAAGATTCTTCTTTTGCCCAGTAAGTCTCCATTTTTTGAGCACTCAACGCACCCTAAAATCCTTATGAAATTTTATCACTTTTTGGGTACCACTTGTTTTCTTCTACTATCTAAGTTGATTTCAC
>JASDQU010508844.1:11877-29754 GCA_032191745.1 Picea mariana | reverse complement strand
GAGAGAGAGAGAAATATATCAAAAGTTTGAATCATGTCAATATGAACAAAAAATAATTCACACGAGTTTTTGTGTCCAGACAAGACTCCTGATTTGCTCTATTCCGCAATCATATTCTAACTATTTTGTTTTTCTTATAATTATTGATTTATTATTGTACCGAAGATGATCTTATATCGAATCAAAATGATGTTACAAATCGTCTTTTCCCCGCTTCTCCAATCTTTTCAATAGATGATGAAGACATATTTAATTCGTGGGAATCATCCCTCATGTTTGTTATAATCAAGATTTTCGTTTTTACTAAATAATAAAAAAGAAGAGGAGTTGTTACCTGATTTCCTTTCAAGTTTTGAAAAAGGAATTGTATTTATTCATCACCTAATTCCAGAAAGTCCGAAAAACGGGAAGAGATGAATGGTGAACGCGATCATTGTGAATGTGTCAATTGCGCGATCTTTACTCTTCAGGAAAAGGTTCAGGAACAGTAAAAAATGATTCAAGATCTCCAAAATTTGAATTTTCAACTTCATCAGTGGATTCAATCTCAGGAACTGCGACACCAAGAGGAAATGGTGACTATAAGAAGAGTTGTGAGTCAAAATGCAGTTCGTTTAAGTTCTCATCGCCAACACTTGAGACTTCTGTGCAGACCAAAATCACCAATCAACATTTCCGCAGAATCAGTTGGGTCTCAAGTTTCTTCAGCATCATTTCCTTTTCCTGAAGAGCGTTCATCTCCAGCAAATCGTCAGAATGTTGAAGAACCTCGATCATTGTCCCTTCAAGAAAATGTGGAATTTCAACAGTTAGACTATTCTATGGAAGTAATGGAAGTAAAACACAAGAAAGATATAATTCATATCAGTAGTCATTAGTAGGCTTCCATATCTACTTTGTTTTTTGTTTTTTGAAACTGTGAAAATTTGACAAAGCTAAGCAGAGAGATAGGCAATCATTGTAAAAAATGTCAAATTTTGAACATATAATTTCTAAACTTTGGTATTCAAACACTGTTATCATGTTTTGACGGTCCTATTCTCTGAAATTTTCAACTATTTTTGTCAAGAGGAGTATTGTTCTATTAACTATTGAGTGAGTTTTATTTACGAAAAGTAAAAGATGATTTATTTTTTGTTGTAGAAAAATTGTATTTTCTTTTTATTTTTCTTGAAATAAAATCGAAACCATTATTTTCTTACAAACATTTATATGAATTTAGCACTCAAAAATACTTAAATAACTTATGAGAAAGAAAAGGAAATAATTTTTTTTACCAATGTAAATCAAATCCAATCCGGTATATACAATGGAAACTAAGAAGTAAATTACTGCATAATTTTTTTTTAACTTCCCATTGATACGGGCCTCGAGAATTTCTCCATTTAAATTTTCAAGAGAGAATGAATTTATCCCTTCAACTGATGCAATTTTGAAAGGACCAAACCAGAGATGGTCAAATTTTCCATGTTTCCCAGCATCTTCTTTTCTGGCTTTCCACTTCAAGACTAAATCTCCAGGAAGAAACTCCATGTCTTTGGCTTTCTTATCAAATATGGTCTTCATATTGTCTTGTTATTTTTAAAGCTTATCATCCACTTCTCTTATGTTCTGTTGGACTTCAATTATTTGATTTATTCTTCTTGTCAAATCATTTGGTTCTTTATTAGCATCCTTCCAGAGTTTCATCACAAGAAGAGCAAAATTAATAGGAAGAATAACATTTGTGCCATAAACTAATTGGAAATGAGACATACCTATAGATTTCTTGGTGCCGATTATGTTTTCCCATAGAGCATATTTTAAATGTATATGCCAAGCTTTATTATTTTCTGTCAAAACCTTCTTAATTATCGTCATTAATCTTTTATTAAACGATTTTTCCAGCCCATTTCCCTGAGGATAATAAGTTGTGGAATGACCCAAAATAGTATTATATTTTTGAAATTTTTTATCATAGCAATAGATTTGAAAGGTTGTGCATCATTATCTATGACTATTTTTCTCGGACAACCAAACCTTGCAAGAATGTTCTCTTCCAGAAAATTTATTACTATTGAATCTGTAGCATTCCGAGCTGGAATAACTTCTACCCATTTAGTAAAGTAATCAGTGGCAGTTAAAATCCATCTGTGTTGGGCACTAGATTGTGGATGAATCTCTTCGATGAAATCTAGGCCCCATTGTTGGAAAGGAGCTTCAGCGTTAACAAGAACTAAAGGTAAGGCAGAAATATTTTGCTTTACAACAAAAAATTGGCATGATTTGCAAGCTCTAACCCTTGCATCTACGTCAGTGAAAAATCTTGGCCAATAATAGCATGCCCTTAAAATTTTATAAGTTGTTGCTCTCAAAGCATGGTGTCCTCCACATACTCCTTTATGAAACTCATCAATGACACCTTTTGTTTCAGGTTCTATAAGGAAGCATAATAAGAAACTCAAACAATCCTTCCAGTGTAACTTAGCATTGATAATGCAATATTTGATCACCTGTAATTTTAAGGTTCTTGCCTTGGAAGGAGTCATGTTAGCAGGACATTGAAGAGTAATAAGGTATGACACTATATTGTTATACCAAGAAGAGGAAGAAAATTTGTCGTCAATCTGAATTGTTGGCATTTGATCATCAATTTCTTCAATGTGTGGGAGAGAATTTTCAGACTCGAAATGATTTATTCCCAGGGCTCTGAAATTTGATTCAACAAGTAATTTTGTTAGACCCTATCCTTTTACCAGTTTGGTTGGTTTGACTTCCAAATCATATTCTTGAATTTTCGCCAACCATTTTCCCCTTCTTCCATCATTGTCAAATTGAATTAGGATATCTTTGATTGTGCTAGTAGGTACATATGCAATTATTCTTGAATGTAAAACATATGTCCGAAAATCCTTTAATGCCTTAACCATAGCATAAGCATGTTTCTCTAGAATATCATATTTTAACTTTGCATCTCTGAGGATTTTACTTAAAAAGGAAATAGGTTGTTCAAATCCTTCATCATTTTTCTAAAGGAGCACTACTGCAATTGTATATTCAAATGCAAAGGATAAGATTAAAAACTCCTTTGTATAATCAGGACATATCAACACTGGTGGTTCTCTGATAGCTTCCTTGACTTGTTGGAAGGATGCCTTAGCTTTCGTTGTCCATTTCACCTCATTATCCTTCTTCATCATATCTGTGATCAATTTGATAATTTTAGAAAAATTTGAAATAAATCTTCTCAAGAAATTAATTCTTCCTAAAAAAGATTGAATTTCCTTTTGTTTCTGGGAATATTGATCCGATTAATAGCTTCAACTCTTTTTGGATCTACTTATCTTTTGATACGATATGTCCTAATAGCTTACCTTCTTGCATGAAAAAATGAGATTTCTTAGGGTTCAAAAACAAACCAAAATTTTTGCATTTGTCAAATGTTTGTCTAAGATGTACCAAGTGTTATGTATCAGAATTAGAAAAGACTATCAGATCATCTGGATAAATAACAACGAATTTATATTTTTCACCAACAAATGTTATATCCATCGCTCTTTGAAAAGTTGCACCTGCATTCATCAATCCAAAAGAAACATTCTCATACATAAAAGTTCCCCATGGAGTAGTAAACACAAATTTTTCTTTATCATTTTCATGGATAGCTGTTTGATTATACCCCGAAAATCTGTCAATCATAGAAATCCTATTTACCCCAACCACCTTTCCAAGAACATGATCCATTTTAGGAAGAGGGTAATTGTCTTTTAAAGAAGACCGATTCAAATTTATAAAATCAACACACAGTCTTATCTCTCCATTCTTCTTTCTGTCAGGAACCAAATTGGCTACCCATTCAGAGTATCTAAGAGGTACGATGATTTTTTCATCCAAAAGCTTTTTGATCTCCCTTTCTATTACTAGCAAGAGAATAGGATTTATCTTTCTAAGTTTTTTCTTGAAAGTCTTAATACCTAGTTTTAATGGAATCTTATGCTCGATAACAGAAGTTTCATAAGTTTTAAGTCTTCGTAGGACCATGCAAAAACATATTTATATTCTTTAAGTAATTCAACATATTTACTCTTCAGTTCAGTGGGAAGATATTTAGACAACTTGACCAGTTTTTGATTTTCATTTGATCCCACATTACAATCTTCAAGCTCTTCAGGTTGAAGCTGCAAGATAGATTTTAAAGGGATATCATTTGGTCGAACATTCTTTCTAACGGAATAAGACCCTTTGGAATTTGATTATTCTTTAGCAAGAGCATTTTGTGATTTGCAATTCCATCTTTGAATTTCTCTGGATTTTTTAGCCCAATACTAATCTAGCCCTTCCCGATTCTTTTTTATTATTATTAATTTTTTTTATTTCGTTTATTTATGTACAGAGGAAAAGAAATATTAGCTTGGACTCTGGTCGGATGAAATTCAATGTAAACGAATGCATCACTTGCCTTGCATGCGGGTCTTATGAGTTTGATGAATTTGTGCATGGAGGGACTGCCAAAATGCCCACCAATAGATGTGTATGGTGTGGAGATACAATTAATCAAAATCCAAAAGAAACGACCAACCTCCAAGACATGCCAACCAACAGATGCTTTGCTAGTAATGATGAAGCTATTGACTGAATTAGATTTAGGGTTTAGAGTTTGTACCTTAAAGGGATGGTTCATGAATTCATCAAACGAATTAATATCACCTCTGGGGACCTTTCTATCAGGAACATGATCATCATGATGCAACAAAGATTCATAACATAGATTAAAAAACATAGGAATCTCCCTACAACAGTCACTATCATTGAAATAAAAATTGTGCCCAGGAGGGACATGCTCGATGGTGCCAGGTTCTTTATCCTCTTTTGATTGAAACTAAGGATCAGAATTTTTTTTATATAGTTTAAGATCTTGATTGAATCCATTAATATCTCCAAAAGAGGATTCCCCACATGCATCATTAAAATCATACTGGTTTTCATCAATTTGTGTTGACCACTCATTAGCATCATCATTGAATACAAATGTATCATAAATTGGTTTGACATAGTTAGAACTGATTTCTTCATTTGCATAATCAAAATTTACATCGTATACATGTGGATAAAAGGCTTGAAATGAAACATGACTTTGGTATTGAGTTTTTTCATGAGGCTTACGAAGGATGAAGTTTGAGATATGAGAGATAGATTGATCATTAAGCATCATGATATAATCATAATCCTCTTCACATCCAATATCTTTACCACAAGTATTTGATTCATTATAATTAGGCTCTGAGAGGGAGGGCTCCCAAGATATACTCCCAGCATGATTTGAAGAAAGAGACTCGAGAAAGAACATGCGATCTTGTAAGATCTTAATGACAGGGACTAAAGAAGACAACTCCTTGTGTGAATCATAAAGGCCAAAGGAGTAACATGTTCTACGATTTTGCTCTTCGAAATTGAGGAAAGTGGATAGGGCTACCTCTAGGTTTTGAACATTCTTTTCTTCTAACCGCCATCGGTAAAGAGGAGGTAGAAGTTCGTAGTAATGTAATAGGGAAACCAAGTTGGTAGGGCGAATGTGATCCAAAAAGGATCCAGAGAAGGCTAAGAGTAACTTAGAATTCACAGAGGCAACTCAGAACGCTTAGAATGGCTCCAACAAAGAGAGAAAGGGAAAAAATTCAAATTTCTCAAAACTCAGTAAAAATGACATGATCGTGAAGAGCATGTCACAAGATTTATAACTGTGCAAACAACTCATCAAACAGAGTTACGGTTTGAAATATATTCACGGTCAAAGTTGCGGTCAACCAGGGCTAGTCAGCAGGGGACACATCATCATCCGTACTATTGACGTCAGCATGACGTTAGCAGCAGATGTGGCAGGGTGACGTCATTGTATGAGATGTTGATGTCAGTGTTCCACATGGAAACACCATAAGTTGCCACGTGTCACCCGCTAGTGGACTTTTCGGGGGTCCATATGGACCAATAGAAAAGTGTCATGTGGCACCCCCAAGAGACGCCACATAGCACCACCCAAGGAGCGCCACGTGTCAGTACAACAGTGACAGGGTGATCCATGTCAACAATACAGGAGGACGTATTAGCAGGCACCACATGGCCCAATCATCTAGCGACACGTGGCATCCTGAGAATGCCCAATGTTAGCCCGTAAACGATTTTAGTTTTAAAAAAAGAAATGGCATGTCCGCCAAATCTGGCAGACCACACCAATTCTGTATGATCGTTGGTAGAGCTTCTAGCGGGTCGTTAAATGTAGAGGAGTACCAAAAAAACAATATATATATATATATATTAACCAACTACCAAAAATGGAGTCCAGCGAGTTCAACCTCGGAACCTCTGCCTAGTACAACGCCTTCATAACTCCGCCCTAACCAACGCAGCAAGGGGTGTTGCTTGGTATATATGCCATTGCCATTATTTAAAAAGTGAAAATTCGCCCAAAGCCAGGGAGAGTGAGGCCAGATCGTATTGTACAATCTGTGGGCACAAATTTCGAGACAAAGACTATCATAATTGTAGGTACATATGGCGCATAAACCGAGATAGAATTCCTCTTGGGCCTAGGAGTGCAAGAGTTAGATTGGAGCGTGGAGACAGTCATTTTTGGGTAATTCGATGCCACGAATCTAATGGTGATGTTTGTTTTTTGATCTGAGAATTATTTCTGCAACTTGATTTCAAAATGAAGTATATTCATGTATTTACCAAATTTTTTTGTTGAGTTAATGAAAGAGCCTACCCATTTGAGAGCAAGACCCGGAGATGTATTCCACCAAGGACGAAGTCCGTTATCAATATTTTGTGTTCAGATCTGATGCTATGTCTCTTCATTTTTAAGTTTCCCCTTCTTTATTGGTGCACTTTAATTTATGCTCATTTAATACAATTCTTTATAAGTCACGATGAAAAGATCATGGATCACATTGGTATCAGAGCAGTCATCTTTGACTTGAATTGTTGAGTGTGAATGCTTACTAGGGCCAAGAATAAATAGGGTGAAGGAACTCTAAAGACTCACTCCCAAAGTTGGTCGTGTATCCAGAAGGAAGAAAATGGAAGAAGAGGACAAACGTGATGAACAAGAGAAAAACTTTCACATAGTCTTTTATCGCATGTCAGAAATGGTCGAGCGAATGTATGGAGATTACGAGAAGAGGATGAAGAAGGAAGGGAAAGAAAAAGGAAGCACATGCAGATGATGATGCTTCGGTAAACCAAGGGGCTGGAGGAGATCCTCCTAAGCCTCTGTCTTCACCTTCGAGTTCTAGTTCTTCTTCCTCTGAGCATTCTCATCATTCTCATCATTCTATCCATAAAGCCTCTTTTAAGAAACCATTATTAAAGCTTGATGTAAAATTTGCTTTACCTATGTCTAATGGAGATGTTAATCTTGAAAATCTAAATAATTAGATTCGATAGGTTGAAGTGTATTGTCGTGTCCAACATACTGATGAAGAGGAGGTTAAAGTGAAACTAGCTTCTCTTCGGTTGGAAGGCACCGCTCTTGTATGGTGGGAGAGCAAGCTTCAGGACATAAGTAAGTGTACTAAGCTTCTTTCCTCATGGTCGAAATTTAAGTCAACGATAAGGAAACAATTTTATCCATTAGGGTATTTACATAAAGCAATGATGGAATAACAAACCTTAAGGAAAAGTAAAGGACAAACTATACAGAGTTTCACAGAAGAATTTAGGAAGAAATCTCTTGTATTGAACATTCATTTAGATTCTTATGAGACTTTAATAAAGTATATTGGTGCACTTCACTGTTATATTCAACATACTTTGCTCTTGTTTAACCCCACTAGTCTTGACGAATTTTGTGTGCAATCCACTCAACTCGAAAACAGGGGAAAACATGTTCAAGAAGATCCCACAAAGAAACCTTCCAATTTCCCACAAAAGACTTTAAAAAGTTTAAAAGGAAGGACAAGAAGACCGCTATAGTGATGAGAGAAGGAGGAAAGTCATCTTGCACTCATTGCAAGAAGAGATGTCACGATGAAGAACACTGTTGGAAACTACATCCGGAAAAGAAATCGAAACAGTTCGGTGGAAAGGAGAAGACAAAGACCGTTGCTATGGTACAACAAGATCTTGGTTCTAATTCAAGAGATGAGGGAAAGATCACAACGGTTGGAGTACAAGGTAAAGATTCTCTTCATGCTAGTTCTAGTTCCAATGATGAATCTCATGTTGATGAACGAAAGAGGAATGAGTTATTTCACATAAGAGTTGTATCTAAACATACTAAGATAGATACATTATTTTATCTGGGTTCCCAAGTAAACTTAATATCTGAATCACTTGTCAAGAAAATGGGTCTTGAAACAAAATCACATCTGAAACCTTATCCTCTTGGTTGGGTATGTGACAAAGAAAAACTTAATTTCACCAAACAATGTATGATTAGATTTGTTATTGCTTCAAAATTGATTGATGAAGTTGATTTGGATGTTGTACCACTTGATATATGTGGCATAGTGTTGGGAGGTCCTTATCTTTATGATAGAAAAGCAGTCTTCTTTCAACATGAGAACAAATACCACCTCACTAAGGGGGAAGTGGAATATATTGTTAGAGGTCACAGCATAAGGGTAAATACAACACTTGTTAGTGCGGGGCAAATGAAAAGACTCATAAACACTAATAAGAGATATGTACTCATGGTCATCAGAGAGAAAGATGTCGAGACATATGATGCTTTCCAAGGGTGTGATCCATCTCATAAAAATAAATTAATTGATATTGTTTCTAAGTATGATGATATTTTTCAGGAACCATATGGATTACCTCCTAAGAGGGAAATCCAACATGAGATACATCTTCAACAGGATTCCCCTCTGCCTAATGTGGGCATGTACAAGATGTCAGTTGTGGAGATGACAGAGATCAAGAAGCAAGTACAAGACTTGTTGGATCAAGAGGTCATCAAGCCCAGTTCATCTTCTTGTGGTTTTTCGATCGTGATGGTGCCAAAGAAAGATGGCACATGGCGAATGTGTGTCGATTATCGGGCTTTAAATAAAATCACGATGAAAAATCGATACCCTCTTCCTCGCATAGATGATTTACTTGATCAAATGAAGAATGTTGTCTATTTCACTGAGATGGATTTGTGCAGTGGATATCATCAAATTAGAGTCACAGAACAAGATGCATGGAAAATTTCATTTAAAACAAACAAGGATTGTTTGAGTGGTTGGTTATGTCATTTGGCCTTTGTAATGCTCCGACAACTTTCATGTGTGTGATGAATAATGTATTCAAGCCTTTCATAGATGACTTTGTGATTGTATATTTAGATGACATTCCTGTTTTTAGCGGGACATGGGATGGGCATGTGAGACATATAAAGGAAGTATTGGATACTTTGCAAAGGGAAAAGTTGTATGTAAAATTGTCTAAATGTGAATTTGGCAAGACTGCACTTATATACTTAGGTCATATTGTAAGAGGAGGACAATTGAAAATTGACCCTTCCAAAGTTGATGTAATTGTAAATTGGCCTGAACCAAAAAGTGTAACCGAAGTTCGAAGCTTCTTAGGTGCAGTCCAATATTGGAGGAGATTCATTCCCAACTTCTCCTTCATAGCATCTCCTCTACATGTCTTAACCAGTGTGAAGAACACTTTTCAGTGGGAAGGAAAGCAACAAAAAGATTTTGACACTTTGGAAGGGAAGATCAATACCGCACCAGTATTAGTACTGTCGAATCTTCAACATCCTTTTGAGATCGAGACATATGCCAACAGATACGCCATGGGTGTAGTACTAATGCAATATCGTAAGCCTATATGTTACGACTCTAAAACTTTTAACTAGGTTGTTGTTAACTATCCTACATATGATAAAGAATTGTATGCATTAGTCCATAGTGTAAAGAAATGGAAGCACTACTTGTTAGGGAAGGAAACCATTATACATACATATCACCAACCCTTACAGTATCTTCAAGCACAAACCAAATTGCAACAATCTCAGCACTACAGGTGGATGGGGTTTCTACAACAGTTTCACTTGGTAATCAAGTACAACAAAGGTACAAGTAACAAGGTAGCCGATATGTTTTCTAGACCTCCTATTGTTGCTTATATTGTTTTGAAGAATGTTTCTTTATTTCATGATATCTATATAGAACAATATGCCATCGATGAAGATTTTAAAGAAGTACATACGAAGCTAACCCTTGGTGCACAGGTAGAGAACTATTGTCTGCAGGGAAAGTTACTTTACCACTTTGGAAAGTTATGTATTCCTACAATTGAACGAGTCCATGTAATATGAGAAGCTCAAACTTCTCTTGTGTTTGGGCATTTTGGGGTAGGAAAAACTATGGCTCATTTGCAGAGGTTTTGTTACTAGCCTCAAATGAAAGCAATTGTAACTAAATATGTAAGGGGTGTGTGATATGTTCTACTTGTAATCCCACTAATAGAAACCTGGGGCTATACTCACCACTTCATGTTCCATCCCATCCATGGGAAAGTATATCCATGGATTTTGTAGGGGGTTTACCCATGACCAAACGAGGTCATGATTATTTGTATATTGTAGTGGATAGATTCAGCAAGACATGTATCTTGATGCCTTCTAAAAAGAAGATCACTGCTGAGCAGACTACTAATCTCTTCTTTCATCATGTTTGGGTTCACTTTGGATTACCCACATCTATCGTCTTGGATCGAGATACTTGATTCCTTGGGGACTTTTGGACTAACTTGTGGAGAATGATGGACACAAAATTGAAGAGGAGCAATGCTTTCCCTCCACAGACCGACGGACAGACAAAGGTGGTAAACCGAACAGTGGTACTTTTTCTTTGAGGCTACTGCAACAAGCATCCCAAGGTATGGGATGAATAGATACCATATGTACAACATGCATACAACCGAGCTTTACATTCATCCAATCAGAGTTCACCTTTTGAGACATGTTTTTGGTACCTACCAAAGGTTCCTTTGGACTTGATGTAAGGGAGAGATGTCGATGTAAATGAAGATCGAACAGAGGACAGGGCCCGCAAGTTCATCCAGAGGATTCAACAGATATACTAGGCAGTGAGGGAACAATTGGAGAAAAGACAAGCACAGTATAAATCTCGACATGACAAGCACAGGGTTGATCATCAGTTCCAGATTGGAGACCGGGTATGGCTTCACATCAGCAAGGAGAGATTGAAGGGTGAAGGCAAGAAGCTCAATCCCATTCGTTATGGACCCTTCACTATCTTGGAGAAAAGCGGTACCAATGCTTTTCATCTGGATCTTCCACCTTATAAGCAGATTTACTCCGTGGTGAACGTTGAGAACTTGAAACTTTTTTAGCCTCCCATGATCATGGATCAAGATGAGGAAGTTTCAATTCCATCAATTGATGAGTTTTCACCTGAGTACTTGGATGAGCTACAGGAAGATATCATCCTGGACAGGAGGACAAGGAATTCACGCAGGGGTGATGTTGATTATCTTCAAGTAGGCTTAAAAGGCACCCATCCAAGCAAAGCAAAGTGGATCGAAAAGGACAAAGTGAGGGGTCTTTTCCCTCACTTACCAGTTGATTGATGAAATCTTTTGGTGGTCCAAAAATATCTCAGTGGGAAGGCGTGATCCAAAAAGGATCCAAAGAAGGCTAAGAATAACTCAGAACTCACGGAGGCAACTTAGAATGCTCAGAATGGCTCCAAAAGATAGAGAAAGGAAAAAAAATCAAAGTTCTCAAAACTCAGTAAAAACGGCATGATTGCGAAGAGCGCGTCACAAGCTTTCTAACGATGCAAACAACTCGTCAAACAAAGTTACGGTTTGAAAGATATTCATGGTCAAAGTTGTGGTCAACCAGGGCCAATCGGCAGGGGACACGTCATCATCCGTACTGCTGACGCAAACAGTTGATGTGGCAAGGTGACGTCGTCGTACAGGATGTTGACGTCAGCATGCCATGTGGTAGCACCAGAAGTTGTCATGTGTCACCTTCCAGTGAGATTTTCAAGGGTCCATATGGACCAATAGAAAAGTGCCATGTGGCACCACCCAGGGAGCGCCACATGTCAGTATGATAGTGAAAGGGAGAGCCACATCAAAAATACAGGCGGGTGTATCAATAAGTGCCACATATCTCAATCATCGAGCGACACGTGGCATCCCGAGAATGCCCAATGTTGGCCCATAAACGATTTTAGTTTTAAAAAAAGAAATCGCGGGTCTGCCAAATCTGGCGGACCACGCCAATTCTGTATGATCATTGGCAGAGCTTCTAGCGAGCCTCTAAATGTAGCGGAGTACAAACAAAACAATNATATATATATATATATATATATATATATATATATATATATTAACCAACTACCAAAAACGGAGCCCGGTGGGTTCAACCCCGAAACCTTTGCACCAAGGGGTGTTGCTTGGTATATCTGCCATTGCCATTATTTAAAAAGTGCAAATCCGCCCAGAGCCAGGGAGAGAGAGGCGCAACCGTACTGTACAATCTGCGAGCATGGATTTCGAGACGAAGACTGTCATAATTGTAGGCGCAGAGGAAATGGAAACCGAGAAAAAATTCCTCTTGGGCCTGGGAGTGCCAGAGTCAGATCGAAGCGTGGAGACAGTCATTTTTGAGTAATTAGACGCCACGAATCCAATGGTGATGTTTTTTTTTCTGATCTGAGCATTATTTTTGTAGCTTGATTTCAGAATGAGGTATATTCATGTATTTGCCAAATTATTTTGTTGAGTTAGTGAAAGAGCCTACCCATTTGAGAGTAGGACCCGGAGACATAGTCCACCAGGGACAAACTCTGTTATCAAGATTTTTTTTTCATATCAGATGCTTATGTCTCTTCATTTTTTAGTTTTCCCTTCTTTATTGGTGCACTTTAATTTATGCTCATTTAAAATAATTCTTTATAAGTCATGATGAAAAGATCTCGGATTAGAATGGGAGTAGGAATTAAATTGTATGACTTGATAAACTGAAGATTAAAAGTAAGAATGCTCTCATTATCCTTTATGTGTAATTGGTTAAACCTCTTAAGATGTAAACATCATAAGGACTATCTAAATGCCCAAACGTAGAAGTAAACCAGTGAGAAAGTTCAAACTGGGTAGAGATGCATCCATCAGGAAGGTTGGCAAATAAAGAGGCGGCATCGCCCTGAAGGAAATTCATAAACAACAACACACAACTATAATTATTATTTACTCTGAGAATGGCGCAAGCATTCGAAAACGCACAAAGATGTTCAATCATTGTAACAATTCCATCGCCATGAAAGAGAGGCAAATGATTCTTGAATTTGTGAGGTAAAGGGTTCAGGGGTGAGTGAACTTCAAGGAAGTGAGTACAAACCAAGGGGAATTGTTTAGGTCTTCTTCAAATTCAAACATGCCATACTTGCAAACGACTTTCCCAGGATCAGTAGCTGAAACCACAGGGTTACAACCACTAAACAGGCTTCCAATTGGTTGAGACATCAAGGTCTAGGGAAAGTAAAAATAAAATTGAAAGAATTAAAACAAAAACTAGAAATGAACCATTGAACAGTTGCCCCCAGTATGGTTGCCAAAAAATATGTTGACGTCGAGGGACTAGAGAGTCTCCAACATCAACATTTTCGACCTCTCGCGGGGCTAGGCGAGAAGAGGAGGGAATATCACCCTAGGCTTAAAGCCCTAGACAAGAATGTGCATTGAACTCTAGGCCAATTTTCTGCTAAGCTATAGTCCAAGCATGAATTCCTTTGCGTTGTAATTTAACTTTTTAACAATATTTAATTTTTATGTGATTTTAAGATTTTTATGCTATTTACAATTTTAATTACTTCTATGTGGGGTTTTTACATTTGACATAACGAAAATTAAATCTAACCAAGTAAAACCAAAAACTAAAATGAAAAAGAAATTTATTTTGTATTGTTTTATAAGAAAATATTAAACATAAAATTAAGAAGGTTAGAATAATTATGCTAGTTTTAAAGTGATACGAAAAGAAACGTTTACTAAACTAACATTAGTTTGAAGGTTATATGAGAGTAACATTCTAATAATTTAATATTTTTCCATATTTTCCTTTAGAAGTTAGGATGTAAAAATAATAAAATCAAAATAGTAAAGTAAGCAAAAGAAAGTTATGCACATTAACAAACTAATAAATAAAACTGTATACACATGATTATAAACATGTTTTGTTTGTCCTTTTATATTTTTAACTTTAATGTTATATCTAAAAGAAGATGAGAAAAACTGAGGATTTTAAAGAAAAATCAAAGAGATAGTTTAGAGTGAGGAAAAAATGATTTTTATTAAATGGGCTTCCCATACAAATTCATAAACCTTCAAAATCTGCAAGTCTCTATGTAGACTAGGGCTAGGTATATGGTCTTTAGCCCCTCCAGACACAATGTACAATGGAAAAACCAAGCATGAAAAGAAAAAAAGAAATTTGATCCAGAAGTGGAATGAAGCAATGGTGGTTGATCACAAGGAGAAAAACTTGCATATAGAAATTGATTAGCGCCGAATTAAATTGAGCTTCAATACAACAAGCTGACAAGTAAACCTTTATGTTGTGAAGGCCAACAAGCTCCTCCTCGCTTATCATTTTCGTTGCTTCGCAATACCCCCTGTTGTCGACGATTCTGTCAATCTCTGCTGAAGATGTAAAAGAAGAAAGAATGGAAACAATCCTCAGAACACTCCAAGCATATTTATCTTTGAATTTTCTGCCAAAATTCTCCCTCAAAAACTCTCTTTAAAAAATCTTCTTCAGAAAAAATCTATTCATAAAAATCCCCCCCCTTTTGCTTTGTTGGGCACTGCTTCTTTTATCTCATTTAGTAAATGGTTCCTTCAGTTAAGTGGTTTTGTAACCGAATTCAAACTGTCTGGGAACTTCCTTAAAACATTACTAAATGAATTTACTTTGTTGTTGTTATTCCTCGGTCATTCATTTGGGCTTTCTTCATGTGTTAATAATTATTTTCCATCGTATTTTATATGTAGCCTCTCTACTTATTCCAACTGTATTCTCTAGATTGGACTATACAAGAGTGAAATTGTTTATAAATTTTCCACTGGAAAAGTTACCAAATGTAGAGCTTGATACAATTAATGCACACTCTATGTCTTTGTGTTGCCCACATTTTGAATCACTATATGAAAGTGAGTCTGTATCTTTGTCAAACATAAATTGTCCTAGAGTAGTATCTAAAAAAGTAGCAAAGGTTGCCCTAACAGGAATGGAAATTGGTGTTGTAAATCCAGTGAATGTTCCAAGTGCTACTCCACCCCCTGCGCCAGCTCCCGCACCAACATATGGTTTTCTTCCCATTTTCCTTTCTAGTCCTTGAAATTCAATCATTGAACAATTGGGCCCATAAGTAATCATAGCTCGCTGAATAGCGGAACATATTTCTTATGTCTGTTGAGATTCATGATGGCATTTGATCACACGGGTTGCTTCCTTGGATTCAAATATTCTAAAGTCTTGAGGTGAAGCACGTAAGTGAACAACCAGTTGTGAAGGTAGGGAACCTGGAGGGTCTTCATTCCCGTGCCTCAGTTCTATTTTTGAGAGATCATTCCGTCAAATCCAGATTACTATACAAGGCTCTCTGAATAGATCTATTTTTCTCTGGACACTTGTTGCGTTGGATGTTGTAACAACATTTCTCTATGATTATAAGAGTTTTAACGCGGTCAACAAGAGAAGCCACGGTATGACTCCCGAGATGCCCATGAGCATGCTTAGTCTTGCAATAAGTACAAGCATCGAGACAATCCATATCTAATTGAAGAATCTCCGCAAGGTTATTTTCCTTATCTTCACAGTCCTATTACCACACGTTATAGTATATCCAAAATGCAAAGGATTACGTTCTTTGGCCAGCGTCGCTAGATGTATCTAGACTTCTCCATTTCCAAGAAGTTCATTATTCCCAAGATCATTGGTTTCTGGTTTAGGTCTATTACAAAGTTTTCTTGCAATAGATTTGTTATTTTTTCTATATATTTCCAGACCATCGATTCTCTGATTGTTTCCCGTACCAATGCTATGTATCTCATTGATAAGAATATCTTTTGAAGCACACAGTTCTTTCCACAGGGCAATTTCCTTGGCAACAACTCTTGATCCCACAAAGCTCATTGCCTGGTTACTCATTTCGGCAAACCTGCCCAGACCATCCTATGATCGATCATCATCACTTGAAGACAAAACTGTGACAACTTTGTAAAGAACAATATGTACACTTAAATCAACCAACAACATATGTAATGCATCGAAGTGAAGGGGACAGTAGGAGTGCAAACCCAGAAGAGCCTTGGGAGGGACACAAACTTCATGAATTGAAGCAGGAGAAAGCTTAAGAGGATTTTGAACCACCAAAAAAAAAACTCCACAGAATGAGGCATATAATAGTTCAAACTTTAATATGACTACAGATGTTACGAGCCTCATCATATTGCACCACGTGAGTAGGTGTGCCCAAAGCAGTAGTTTCAGAATCCTCCCATCTTGCATTTACTTTTATTTGATACCATCCATGTTGGAAGAGATCAAGGTTATGAAATCTATGAATGTATATGGCAATCTCTTGCACAATGTCTGCCATTGTTTGTCCTTTTCTCTGCTGGTTCAAATTCTTTACCCTACTCTTATATAAAGCCTCCAAGTGGAATAAGGTATACAAAGAGAAAAGATCATGGTAATATAGCATATTTCTGCTTTGGGCATGAAACAATATTAAATTCATAACCAAAAGGCAAGTTGGTTTTACCCTTAATTTATAACTAAATATTTGAAAGGGATAGGACATATGGTCCTACAAACTTGAGGAGTCTTAAGTGGCTTTGTTATAGAATAAATAATTTGGATAATTGGTTTACTTTTCCCCCTTTTATCAAGTGAAAAGAAAATGGCAAACAATGATATGATAATTATAACCTTGCTTTTGGCATAGATCAAATTTTAAGGCATAGTAAAAGAAAATTATTTAAAAGGTTAGAATGTGGCGTGTTGATGTGTACAACAAGAGAGGGCCAACCATATATGGAAGAAAAATAATATACAAGAAGTAACCAAGAGAGCCATTGTTGTGATTGTTCCAGAACTTCAACAAATTTACCAATAGTGTATCATGTGCAACTTCAAAATTAATCATCGACTAGCTTCTTCATATCTAAAATTATTCTTTAACGACGTCTTCTTTAATGTGTAGTAGCAACTCAACGGGAGCGCACAATGCCTTGCACCAACAATTGTGCAATGAGAGGGGGATCCTAGCAACGCTTTGTCGGCTAAGTACTGTTGACAAAAATCTGTTGAAATAATGTAACTGCGAAGAGCATTCTTATTATTATTCTGTTATTGGATTAAATCCCCATTGTGGATTAATCATGTTGTTATTATTATTATTGTTATTGGATTAATCCCCATTGAGGATTAATCATGTCGGTAATTGTATAAGGACCAAATCCCCTTTTGTGGATTGGTCATCGGACAATTACAAAGTGCAAAATAAGAAGTCAACCCCAACAGTTATAATGGAAGATCCAGAATTAATTAAAGGTGGGTTTACCCACCCAGAGTGAGAGGTCGATTCTGCTAGATTGTGACCTTTCACACGTGCCAGGTTGATATAAATAAGAGGCTAGCGCCTCACTTCTTACACACACACTCACTTGCTCATTATCTTATGAGGCAAGCTGCAATTGGAAGTTGGAGAGAGGAGAAGAAGGGTGGCGCATCTCTTGGGGAGGACTTTCTGTATTGGTTTGAGTTATCTCTTGAACATTGTATAAGCCATTTATGATAAAGAAGTTTTTGCTGGGTTTTCTTCCCCTAGAGGGTTTCCCAGGATAAATGTTGTGTCTCTT
>JASDQU010508843.1:101326-113656 GCA_032191745.1 Picea mariana | reverse complement strand
CTGGGATAGGTAATTCAATCTTCTATGGATCCTCTAGCATTCTCTTATCTTTGACATCCAGGTTCATAGCATTAAATATCTACAATCTTCTCTCTTGTTCATTAATCAAGTGCGCGATCCTTCTGGTCATAAAATATTTTAGCTCTTGCTTCTTATGTTTCAAAACTTCTTCTTCTTCCTTTCATCTATCTTGATCTCTATCAATCCAAGGTTTTCCTATTAGCATGGTAAACGGGGTTCTGTCTTCAACAAATTTAATAATCTTAAAGTCTTCTTCTATCAAAGTTCCATTAATAGTCATAGGTATCCGAGTGAGCCTTCCACATAGGTTTACTAGCTTTCCTCTGAATAAACCTATTCCTCGTAGTGAAGGGATCATAGCAGGCCATCCTATAGCTTCCCAGGTTTTCTCTAGCATAATATTCATCTATGTTTCCTCATCCAGAACATAGTCAATATCGAAGTCTCCTATTCTTGCTTCGATGCATTCCTTCTCTTTGAAGATCTCTGATAAGTTGACATGTCGGTGGTCATTCAAGGTTTCTTTCATCTGTAGAAGTGATTTCTATGATTCTTTCTGAGGTTCGTCTGTAGGTTCTAGATCTGTCTTAGGGTTTTCTTGATTCAGATTTATTTTTTCAAGCTTAGCAATCACTCTAGGGAAATCTAATGCTTCATGGTCTAGAGCTTTACAACAAATACAACTAGGTCTTCCACCAGGGCATTCCTTAGAAATATGTCCCGGCCTTCTGCAATAGTAACATAGGGTTAATCCTCTCTTCCTTTTAAATGATCCCCAGCCTCTTCTGTACTGCGCGCTAGGATTGTATGAGCTAACCTGCAACAATTTATTTCTAGGATCCTGCATCCATTCGTTAGTCCAAACATTCTTTCTATGCATAGGTATAATATATCTTTCACTATTCTTATCATATCTATTCATATCAAACCTTCTTTCATCTATTAATTCCCTAGAAAACATGCGTAGATCCATACTCTAGAAAAAAAAAAAATCCACTTATCTTACTTCTACAGAGCACAAAGCTTTTAGATCTAACAATTTTAACTATTCTTACCTTTATCAGAGCACAGAGCTTGTAGATCTTACCTCTTTTGATAAAAAAAATATTACTTTTACCTTTATTGGAGTGCCAAGCGTTCAGATCTTGCTTCTTTCCTTCAGATCTGATCTTCTTTTCTTCAGATCAGACTTCTTTCTTCCAGATCTGATCTTCTTTATACAGAATAGAGATTTATAAGTCAAGTAGAATACTATGCACTAGGGCACAGATCTACGCACAAAAATTTCACAATTTCAAGATGAATCTTTGCACAGAGATTCTTCTTTCTCAGTTCCCAGCAATGACAATTTTAGGTCCCAGCAACGGAACCATTTGTTGGCACAGGGGCAGACTCAGGGTTCAATGCTACAACAGTGCACCAACAAAGTAGATGAAACCTCACTCGAGCTAGAGGCAGGGGTGGTTGCAAGACTCAAGTGTCTGCAACCTTATGTGGGACATAGATCTATGATTGTACTACTTAATAAAGCACTTAGCACTGTCAATTCCTTAATATATAATCATTATTCACTTCACTAATACAATAGAGCTTCAGAGTATTCACACTAATCTACAATATTCAAGCACTTTATCATATACAAATGGATCAGGCTGAGCATATCAAGCACTAAGCATGAATATCTAGATCAAATCTAACATTCTCACATATAATAAGCACCAAGCATGAATAGATCTATCTAAACATATCAGAACACTTAGTGTGTAACATGTAAACACATCAAGACAAAGCACAAAGAACATCACATAGTGTTTATGTGGTTCACCCCCACCCTGGGGCTATGTCCACCAACTCTTCTTCTTTATTGTCTTTGGTCAATTGGTTACAAGAACAAAGCCTCAAAACCCTTACCCCTCATAGGACAGAAGATTTGCTTAGCTCGCTAGATCCTTCTTCCTTTCATTACAACACAAAGCCTTCTACAGTCTCTCCCAGGGACTTGCACTCATCTCTGCAAGTCTTACACCGAATGCACAAAGCCTTCATCACACAAATTCAACTCTTCGCACTTAGCCTACATCACATAGATATATCATCCACTACTTCTCTATATGGCCTAGACATCTATATATACATACAAAATAGGCCTAAACATGGGCAAACACATGGGCCAACATCCCATTCCTGCTGCATATTCCCAAAAACCCAAAAAGGGGCCCAAAAGGGGGACGAGATCCCGCGATCTCCGCTTCGTCTTGTGCTCCTTCTTTGACAGGCTATCGAAGTTCCAAAATAGGTCATTATGACCAAGAAATTCTTAAAACTTGGTCAAGGGCCAACACTAGCTAAGAGTGCAAACAAGCACTGTATGCTTCGTCTTAATATATTATAAAGCACAGTTATATGGACGTAGCCTTAGAGAGAGGGTGAACCACGTATATTTTGTGTTGTGTGTGATTGGTATTTTGTCTCTGTCAATTGATATACTGTGATTGCATTATTGTTTTATATATGATAAGTAGATGTGCAGAGTAGATCCTACATGAGAAGTGATATATGAATGTTGTGTTGTTCTTGTATTAGATGCACTTGATATTCCCCCTGGTTGTAGACACCTCTGTCCTGCAACCCCCTAATAACTGCTTTGAGTGAGACTGCATCTGCTTCATAGGTGTTGTTGAAAGGGCTAGTAGTTAGGGCTTGTTGGTGCACTCTTGGAGCTGAACCCTGGGTTTTCCCTTGTGTGAACAATTATGTAAATGCACAGATTCACACTGAAATAGTAGTAAACATATACATGCATCATATATAGGCAATACCCATAAAAATAAACACAGTTATAATCACACATATGATAACCCATAAAAATATCCACGTAAATAACAATGCAACATGTAAATTTATCACACAGTTGACACTTATCTTGGTAAGAATGTCACCAACTATGTGCAGACCTTCCACGAACCTCCTAGCCTCAGACCACACTGTTCATCACTCTCAACAATGAGTCACCCCCGAGATGGGACTAAACTCCACCCGGGTAAAGGGTTCCTAACCAGGCTAATGGCTCATGGAAAATAGGAAAGACTCCATCACAGGTGCCTACTCAAACTAATAGCCTACAGTCTCTCATTCCCCACATGCCTGTCCCACCCAAGGAAGTGTTCCCATTCTCTTATCAACAGTCCCTCGGTTGCCCCACTTCCCTTCCAGGGCTTTAGCAACAGGCTAGACAGGAAGTCTTAGAGCCTTATAATTGCAGTTTAGCACCTTCAGGAAGTCACCTCCCATCAATTCTCTCACCTAGAGAAAAATTACTCACAGGCCTGGAAACCTGCCTCTTCAATATCCCACGGGCATGACAACCCGCTTCTTTAGTTCATTTCCCATGATCACCAACTACATGAATAGATATGTCTATGGATACAGGTTTATGTACAAAGACATGAAGTTATGAAGGTCAACTGACTATGTGAGTGAAAGCTCATGGGATGGTTGCATGGATGAATGCATAATGGAAAAGAATGATGGAAGAAGTGATGGAAATGAACTAAGTCCCCACAATATGTATGCATGTCCCCAACTTGACACTTTTCATGTTCAGAACTACTTTGGCCCACTTGTCCCCAACTTTAGAACTTAGGATAACATAATTATCCATACTTTATACTTAAAGAAATATTAATATAATATTCCTTTTTGGCTTAAGCTCCCTAGCTTAGCCCTTTTCCTTAATTTTTGGTCCCCCACCCATTCTCCAACTAGTGGAGTTTATTTTCCTGTTGGCAGCAGGACGAAGTGGGAAAGAAAGCATGCACAAAGAAGAATGATAGTTAGAAGAGCAGTCATGGGAAAGAAAGCGTGCAGGAGGAAAGTGACAACTAGAAAGAAGCACAACACGTGTGCATGCAAGAAGGAGGAAACAACTGGAAGGAAGAAACGTACACATGCAGAGAAGGAAGACCTAATGACAGTAGCGTTAGGGTTTTTGTAAAGGTTTTTGTGTAAATGGATAAAGAGCCATATAGATATAAGTATAGTTATGCAGGTATCATAGAAGAGTTCGGAAAAAGTTAGGTTCGTTACCTATGTAGAGTCTGATTGTCTTTATGTAATGTTTTGATGAGAGATCTATTTCTTGTAAAGCAATTGAGCTAAGAGGAAGAGAGAAGGTAGATATTTAGGATTAGATTGCAGGTTATGGAGCCTGGTGTGATCTAGTTCTCCTCATAGAGATCTTACCCATCTGAGGAGAGTTGTAAGCACGAGGCATGATAATTGCAGAACTGCCATAATAAGAAATCCAAGAGCCAAATCTTTGTGGACGTAGCCCGGGAGGGGGTGAACCATGGTAATACCTGTGTAACGTGATGAATGCATGCATATCTGTGTCATACTTCTATTAGTTAAATGTTGTATGAAATGAATGAATGAATGAGTTATTATATTGCTTGAGTAATTGTTTTTGGGTTATAAGGAAAAGAGGCCATGAGGTCAAGGTATTAAATGGAATGACAATAGTTCATAATACAAATCATAATTAATGTCTCAGAATACAAACTCGCTATCTCCTTCTCAATCCTAGGCTGTAAACAATTGAGTCTTACAACCACCCATTTAAAGCTATCTCGGGTGAGACTGCATAGTGCATTTTGTGCATTGTGTTGCCTTCTGGTTTACCGAAAGGGATGATAGTTTTAGGCTTTGTTGGTACCCTTATAGACATGAACCCTAGGTCTATGACGCAGGTAGTAGAGAGAAGTTGTGCATATTTAAGCCAACAAATGGTACTATTTCCTTTATAAGAAGAACAAGAGAGGAATGAGTAGATGAGATAGAATGCATGCGAAGAGAATGAGTGAAGCTAGAAGACCACTGAGCCACTAGAAGGGAATTTTGAGACCGTGGAACCCCACGAAAGTAGAAATCGAGGGCTGGTTGAGAAACAAAGAACTAGATTTTTCCCAGAGGGATAATAGAAACCCTAGTCTCACACCTCGCAGATATCTGGATAAATACATGTTTACGAATTTACAAAAAATCTTTTCTGTGATTTTCCTCATATACTGTAGGAGTGGATACTAAGGTTGAAAGATAACCATGTGACGAATCGGATCTGATAGCTAGATTGGACCCTAGTATAGATTGAGAAGCTACAATAGGTGAACAACAAATTCACCCACACAGTCGACTTTTGGATTCACAACATTGTGGAAGACTTCATCACAGAGTTTACAGTTGACACAGTGAAGTCATACAGCGCAGTAGAGAAGGAATTTCTATGCAGACCCCACGGAAGGTACATTTGATCACTGTATACTTCTATTAAAATATTGCTATACAACAATGGTGTAATGACAATGGAAGCAGACAACTAGAATTCCTTGCGTGCATGGGGGAAGGGGGGAAGCACTGCCATAGGAAGGATAAATGGCCAAAGGTGAGGATAAAGGCAAGAAGGAGGAGGCATTATTGGACTCAATCTTGAAGGATGACGACCAGCTTAAGTGGATTTTGGCGTCACCAGGAATGACGCGTAGCAGAGTGCCCTACCAATATAAGGTGAATACCAAGAAAAGAGTTGTAGCCATGAGGGAGGGCTTGGAAAGCGATGAATAAGAGGTAGAGGATCTCCAGGATGTGGAGCAGATTGAGGAAATTCTATGCGCAACCTATGAGAGGAAAACAAGAGGCCCAAGCACAGGAGGAGAAGATAGCCATCCTTTCCATATTAATGTCAGTGTGGAACCCATAAACCCATGTGCGACCAATACACCAAAGAGAAAACCACCATTTAGACAACCGAAGTTCAGAGGAAGTCCAATAACAAGAAGTACATCTACCATAGAAGCTACAACTAGAGGAGCCAGTTTAGGCAGTACTAGTCCAGTATCTACACCACGTGGCGGAGGTAGCAATTCAGTATTTATAATGGAAGGACATAAACCCATGATCAGATTACCATAATTTCGAGGAGAAGTAGCAGAGGACCCTGAGAATCATTTGTTCATTTGTGTAAATATCTGGGAGGCAAAACAGATCATTGATGAAGATACAAAATTTGTGCAGCTAGCTATCACGTTGAGAGACCGTGCACTAGACTAGTACATGAGTTTAGGCATGAACAATGCCCCTGAGATGAAGAGAACACTGGAAGACATTAAGAAGCTACTAATTAATGAGTTCCATAAGCCGAACTTAGAGGATTAGTACATGAACGAAATGATTGAGATCAAACAAAAACCAGGAGAGTCTGTATGGGAGATTGACCAGATATTGAAGTGATTGAAGGGGAATTTAAAATACCTTATGACCAAGATGCAGCACCGGCATCTATTTTTCAACTCACTACTCCCACACCTAAAATACCCCTTACAATAGCAGAAGTTTCAGACGCAGTCTGAGGCTCTGCAAGCAACTTTGCAACTGGAAGAAAACCAGTGCCAGTAGACAGACCCATCTATTGAAGAATTGAAGGAGGATTTGAAGAACCTAACCTTTCAGTTGAATCAGAACAAGAAAAATGAAAAATGAGAAGTCGTTTGGTGCACCACATGCAGGATGGAAGGACACCACAAGAACGAATTTCCAACATTCGCACAATATATGGCAACAGGCATGCCAAACTCGCTACCACAGGGAGGATTATGGTGCAAAACATGCAATAAATTGGGTCACGACCCCTATCACTGCACAATGATGCAGAAGTACCAGATAGTTTCAAAGAATTCTTATTTCACCTTTTTTAAGTCAGTAGACCATGATGACAAAGATTGCAGAACTATGGAGCTGAAGTGGGAAAGAACATCAAAAACATATAGAGTACATGCCAAAATGATGACTGGACAAGAAACGCCCTAGTTGAATCAAGCCCTAGCTCCATACAACATTGTGCAACAACAGTACAACACTATGCAAAAACCATACAACAACACACATCCATAGTACAACCTGACGCAATCCCAGTACAATATCGTGCAGTATAATCAGGTACCACAATACAATGCGCCAAGAGGGGACTGAGTAGTCTATCAAGGAGGAGGACAAGCCAAATGAGGTTTTGGATGTGGAAGAGGACCAATCACATATCATAATTGTCAGAAGCCAGGAAATTATGCATGAGAATTCCCACTGTTGCCAGAGACTTGTAAGTATTTTCATGCATCAGATCACGAGACAGAGGAATGGCCAACACTATTAGTAAAGATCTAGGAAAAAAGGAACTAGAACAATCAACACATTCAATGGATTTCAGCCGAAGTAAGGGAGGATGGATGGAACATCAATAGAGTCATCTGTGGTGGAACGAAGAGAGGAAATGATGCAGTCCAACAAGAACCCACACATAACCAATGGATAAAGAAGAACATTGAACCAAGGAAGTAGTTCGACGCACCCAAAGAAAAGGAAAATTTTAAGGAAGCCCGACAAGAATTCCATAAGGTAGACACTGCATCGACTTCCACTACGGAACCATCCCATGAAGCCCCATAATACGAAATGTTGCCATCATTGGATCATACCAAAGGAATTCCACCCAAGGGACAAGTAAGTACTATCAAAGAATTTTTGCAGTCATGCATAAAAATGATAAGCGATCCCTCATTTGTGAAAATATTGCAAAACATCCTAGAGAAATGTAGCAATGAGACAGAACAAAATCTAGAACCGAAAATTTTCAATCAGCTGCACACAAGAAGAAGAACAACTAGGGAATTTAGATTGAATGCCAACATTGGGAATTTCAACATGGGAGATATCATATTGGACCTAGGATCTGAAGTGAATGTGCTACCCAAGAAAACCTGGAAATGCATGGGAGAGCCAACATTGGGATATTCAAATGTCCAACTAAAACTAGAAAACCAACATAAGGTCCTACCAATAGGGAGACTGAAAGGAGTAACAATAGATCTTGAGGGTGTGCTCACTAAAGAAGATTTTGAAGTCATCGAAATAGTAGATGGCACAACACCATACCTGGCATTACTCGGTCTGGATTTGGCATTTGAAAATCAGACCATAATTAATTTGAAGGAAAGTAAAATGACATTTGAATCTAGATATTGCAGGGTCATAGCACCACTGGATCCATCAGAAGGGGAGAGGTTCATAGAAACCACTTGCCTGAACTTAGAGGAAATCGGCCAGTTGTACATAACAACTGTGCGCAAGGAGGATTATGTAAACCCAAGTGCAGACAAGGTACTCAGTTGGTGCAGTATTACTTCATGCGCAACAGATTCAAACACTGGGTTAGAAAAATGGTAGCAGAGACTACACGAAGTATCCATGAGAATATGTGCGAGAATAGACCGCGCAGTATGGTGGATAGGAATAGAAATCGAAGAACCACCTAGTTTCCACAGACTAAATTATTTGGAAACATTCTTGGCACAATATGAAGATGAAGTATTAGAGAACCAAAGGCTACTAGCACTAGATATAGAACTCAAGGCCACACCCATGAGATGGTGGGGCACACATAAGGAGACTATCACAAACTGGTACCAATGTAAGCAGTTACTATGCATAAGGTTTGACGCAGAATGGAAAAACAACAAACAATGGAGATACAAAGGACTAGGGACACCAGTGAAACACTTGGAGGAGTGTAAAATGCTGTGGAAAATGACACCACTAGAGGAATGGCCTCACCACTTCATTCATACATTAGAGGGCATACCAATGAATTGGTATACAGATCAAAAACTGTGCAAAGGAACTACAACATGGACGACATTGCGACAAAAATTTAATGGCACTTTCTCATTCGAGCATGAGAACCCCAACATATATGCAGAACTAAAACGGATCAGAGGAGTCATATTCATTGAAGAACCAGAAATAGAATTTATTACCGAAGAGAAGCAACGAAATAAGCAGACAGTAAAGGAATTATTGTCATGTTACCAGGTACAGGAAGAAACACCAGATGAAGATGACCCGCATGACATTCAAATTGAAGAAGTAGAAGGTGAATGAGATGTGAAGGGACCACCCATAGAATCTGAATTTATTTCCACACCAATCAAGGTAAATAAAGTTAACATCAGAATAGAAACATCCCAAGATGGCCAGCATTGGAGACTATTGGTATGAGCCAATAGTAAAAAGTATTACAGAGTTGTTGCACGAGTACAATGACTTATTTCCTACAACATTACAGAGATGAAGGGTATAATAGGAGAATTGGGAGAGATGAAAATACCCCTCATATCTGAAGCGAGACCGATTTGACAATGACCATATAGATTGAAAACCATATATAAACAAAATGTTAAAGAGGATATTGACCAGATGCTTGAAGCTAGCATAATCGAACCAGTGGAGGAATCAGAATGGATAAGCCCCATGGTCGTATAGGACAAGAAACAAGGAAGAGGGATTAGGATATGCGTCAACTTGAGGAAATTAAACGATGCATTCCTACATGACCCATTCCCTACATCATTTGTAGATGAAGTACTAGAGAATGTGGGGGGACATGAATCTTACTCATTCACTGATGGATTCTCAAGCTACCATCAGATTAAGAAAGCACATGAGGATAGATACAAGACCATGTTTGCGATGGAATGGGGATCTTACCAATATACAATCATCCCATTTGGACTGAAGAATTCACCAACAATATTCTCCAGAGTGGTTATCACAACATTTAAATAATTCATCCACTAGTTCCTCGAGGTATACCTGGACGACTGGTGTTACACATCAACATTACTCGCTTCGATAAGTGTTGCAAGTGTCGCACGTGTCGCATTTTGCTCACAAGTGTCGCAAGTGTCAAGCAAAGCATACTACCATGATGCCTATGTCATACTTATAACGACATCAAAAAGACACTTAAAACACCTCAAACACTTGATTTGGAGGAAGAAGAATGGTTAACTAGAGTTATGTACCTCTTGCCATCTGAAAGAACCATTGGATCTGGGTTTTTAGAGGAGATCGCTCCCCTATACCTCTCTCACGAGCGCTAGCACTCCCCTATAGAGTGTTAGGGAGCATTATAACACTGAACAACCCTTTTAGAGGAGCGCTATTGCTTTCAGGAGTGTTGGCGCCCCCTATACATGGCCATGGAGTGCTATAACGCTCTGACATCCCTTTTGATAGAGCGCTACCTATTATGGGCAGTAGTTGGTCTGTTGAGGAGAATAAGGGAAAGGTCTTTTCAATCTTGGAAGGCAGTTGGATTCGAACCCCTGGTCCATCCATGATCTTAGGGAAGATCCCTAACTCAAGGAGGAGAATCCTCAACTTACCCTAAATATATCTAAGTGTTTGGGCCTCTCTAAACCTATATAAGTAGGCTCTCTCATCGTGAAAAGGAGGAAGAATTAGAAGCATGAAACCTATGATCTCATAGGAAACACACAGTGAACTGGAGGAGATTAATCAGTGAAGTTGTTGTCATCCTGATCGTGGATCTTTTGATCAAGGGTTAGACAAAGAGGATTTGACAAAGCTGCTGCATTCGCATCTACGATTGCAAGTTTCTTTCGTTATTGTTCTCATCAATATAACACGCTTGGCCTGTTTCTTTCTAGTTTGTGCTTAATCTCACATGAACTTGTCTCTAATAGATAGGTCTATTTCGAGCTAATATTAGTAGAGTAGGAAGTGGTTGTACTATTGTTTGTCTACAGGGCTTATCGAGGAGCGAAAGATTGGAGCTCAACTCAGAGCGTGCAGGGACAAACACCGGTAAAAGGTACGTCTTTCCTCCTTCCTCTTCATGCATTAGTTTGTGTAGACCTAAAAGGAAGTCAGTGTCCATGATAAGCATCTTCTGTCTTAAGAGTTAAGAATCTATCTCTCAACAGGAGGTCTACCTGTCCGCAAGGAGATTTTCCTTCAATAAAAACCGACAACTCCGCTAGGGAATCGAATCAAAACTTTTGGTTTTGATTTTTCCTCATAGACCTTGTCTTACCCTTTGATTGTTTTCAGACATTGTTCACCCAATTATCTTGATTTCATATGTTGATTGACTCCTTACCCCATCACACTTAGCTTGATTGCCAAAATTTGACTGAAATTTTGGGTTTCTGGACATTTTCATGAGATTTTTAAGCCTAGCGCCCCTGTGACCATGTTAGCAGAGCACTAGTGCTACCTGGATGTGTTAGATAGAGCGCTATAATGATTGGTGCCCCCTACACCAGAGCACCATCCCTCTTTTGGCAAAAAACCTTTCCAGAATTGCTTTTTCTAGGGTCCAATCTCTGTGTTTCACTTGCTGATCCTCTCTATGAGTCAATGCTTCTTCCCATTGAACTTTGAAATCCTTATTTCTAAGGAACAAATACCTTGCTATTCAAATTTTGTGGCCTTCTTCATTATTTTTTGATTTTTTTCTGCTGTTGGGAGTTTGAAATCAATCCACTGCTTTTTCTCTCCTATCTGACTGAGCAAAAACTCTGGTGAAGGACATCAGAAGTCTATGAATCTTCTCATTTGGTTTTTTTGAGGTAATTGTTCTTGAACATATCTCTTTTGTGTGAAATTCTTGATTTTCTTTGTTATCTTTGTTTTCTTTTTTCTTCTTGTTTTCGATCATAGCAAGAGGGTGTGTTGTTTGTATGAAACATGCTTATGCTTCTCTAAGTTTCCTTGATCTAAAAGGTTAATTGGCAGGGGAAGTGTCATATTGAATTAATCATTATTCGCACACAAACAATAAAGAGACACCTTAGTGATTGATTTGCATATTCGAAGACATTTCTAAATTTTTTTTAGCATCACATTGGATTTGATTGAGAAAATTTGTTTGAGGACATTCCTTATTAGTGTTTGATAGTGAAAACAACTCTCTCTCTCTCCCTTAAACAGACATTCATCGAAAATAAACGACTGCTTATCATATTTTATGCATTTTTGGGGGATTGAGTCATCATTCCATCCATTTCACTTTCATACACCCCTTTTGAGTAAAGAACAGTTGTAAAATGAATGCTAATTAAAAATTATCTAGAACATTTTTTTTCTAGGATCTTCCACCAACATTAGACTAGGATTAGCACTTTGGATTAGGTTGTGAGCATAGCTCTCCAAAGTTTCCAAAACAAACATTAGTATCCTGAGCTAGGGAGAGTCAAATCCAATTGTCGTATAAGTTTTTTGGGATCCCCCTCTCACACAGGGGTTACGCACGAGGTTGCACTCGGGAAAGCTACGGAGATTATCCCTCCATGGTTTGACTGATTGTAGTAGTTGGATCGTATTATGGGGGTCACTTAAAGGTATACCCACAATGTTGAGTGGAAGCCTTTCAAGTTGATTTTGGGCTAGATACCCTAC